>JANHFK010001978.1:875247-896500 GCA_036250565.1 Sibynophis collaris | reverse complement strand
GGGGGGTAGGTCATTCCAAATGGTTGGCGCCGCCACAGAGAAGGCTCTTCCCCTTGGGGTCACCCGCCGGCATTGCTAAAGGATCAGCTGAACCTATTCATATTTGGATTTAGTTAATTGGTTGGTTGGTTTTAATCCACAATTTTGACTGGTGCAGTTCTAGTGCTTTTCATTTCAAGAACTAAGTCTACCATGAAACACACCAAACAGCCCTCTTAAGTTCATCATGTAAGGCTAGAATGCCATCAAGGGAACGCTCAATATTTCCAACTTTACCATGCTTAGCTTTTTGAGAACAGCCACCATCAACAAGGTCAACTATAGATAATGAAATAAAGGCAGAGTGGGATGAGTAACAGATAAACTTTATGCTTATTGAAGAGGAAAATTCTATTAAAATTAAGAGTGTAATTTAGAAAGACAGCAGTTACTTCGAAGCTGGATTTAGACTTGATTAACTATTATTTTCAATAATAATTGAAATATAAGCAACCATAGTTACATTAGTTAATCTTTTACATTCAACCGCCTTAATACAGGATAAAATAAACACAAGCCACCCACTTTGCACCATGTTGTCTGGATGCTCAAAATTATTGAATTTATTTAATAATCTGGGTTACCAACTGAAGTAGTTTATGCTATTGGGTATAATTTAGATGGTTAGAATTTGCACACAACACTCTTCAAACAGAACACAAAAGACCTGTTCTGGCATTTCATTTAATTAGAATCCTGGATCCCCACTGAAAGAATGTGTATATATAGAGTTTATTAATGCCTTAAATCAAACTATTATTCAGCTTTGCATAATAAAGTCTACAACAGCCTTTTATAGTGATGAGAAAGCAACCTCCACAAAAATTTTAAATGTTAAAAATCCAGACTTGAATTCATACCCAATGTAATTCAATTCCTACTACTTGGAGTTGGCAGTTAAATACTGCATATGCACAGAAACATCCTATTTTTACTTTATATGCCTTCAAAAATCTACACCATTACTGAACAATTGTAAATTTGATATTAATATTAGATGACAAAACGTCTTCCAAAGAAGAAAAAGAATGCAAAAATCAAATTATATCATTGGACAGTTGATCTCAAAGTGATTTATTCCATGGTGCAGTTGTTAGAAGGTATTATTGCAAGCTAACTCTGTCCATAGGCAGAAGTTTCATCCTGACTAACTGAAGATTGACTCAGCCTTCCATTCTTTCTAGGTCGGTAAAATGAGGACCCAGATTGTTGGGGGCAATATGCTGACTCTATAAACCTGTTAAGAGAGTGCTTTAAAGCACTATAAAGTAATATATACATCTAAATATTATTGCTCTTGCTATTCCACACATATTATATTTTTTGGAGTATAAGACGCACTTTTTCCCCCATAAAAGAGAGTAAAAATTTGGGTGGCTCTTATACACCAAATGTAGCTCTGCCCACCCACCGCCCACCTGGAAAATGGGGCACGCAGACGTGGCAATAGGCTATGGCAATCCCTGCAGCCTGAAACAACTGATCTTCAGGAGGCCGATCCAACCGACAATCAGCTGCTTGTGCTAATCAGGCTGTGCTGAAGCTGAAATTAAAATGGGTTGTTTGCTGCAAGGAGGCAAATTGCTGGGAGGCAGAGGCAGATTTTTTTTTCTTGTGCTAATCAGGCTGTGCTGAAAATGAAAGTGAAACAGGCTGTTTGATGCAAGGAGGCAAATTGGTGGGAGGCAGAAATATTTTTTCCCCTTGTTTTCCTCTCCCAAAAATGTAGGTGCATCTTGTAGTCTGGAATGTCTTATACTCCGAAAAACAAGGTAAATTTCAAAAGAGTAAGACCTTTTTAAAAAAATTCAGCAAACTATGTCAAAGAAAACTCTATTCATGTTTACTAAGCAGATCTTCAGCATCTGGTAATAACGTACTAAAATAAATGAATAAAAACTGTGGTTTCCCTTCTGCAAGAAACTTTCAACCATAAACCTTTCAATATTGACTGCCAATCAAAGCCAAAGCTTGCTATCGAATCGTTTTTAAAGTATTGATTGACCACACATTTTTCTTTCTCATAATCAATGTAATTACGATTACATTATAGTGATCATTCCAGCAACTCTCATAATCTTTATCATAATAGCTAATATGTGAAATCAAACAAAGAAATATGAGATAGGATAACAAAAGATAATTCATTTAAATACTTTTTACTTATTAGCATTTTAATATGATAATGCATTTTAATACATTTCAATAATATGTTTCAATCATTAATGTATTAACGGGGAAGAGGTACTGAGCTTTTCTCTAATATCACATTAGAATTAGTAAAAGTTGGTATCGTTTACATATTTTAGACTGCAACTCTCACATTTCTATCACAACAATGATGCTAATTCAGATACATGGCTATTTAGAGTCATAACCGCTAAACAGCTTTTTCTAACTTAAATTGGATATTGGAATTTTTTGAGAAAATATGATTAAAACTCTCTACAATTTGCCCATTACATTTGATAACGCAATAGACTAAACTGATAAAAATTTGACATAAAACTTTTTTTTAATATCATCCTGCAGGATGGATAATGAGGCACACCAACAAGAACATTGTTCAAGACAGTTATCCACATTGTTACTGTGGAGGAGGTAGCGGAAACGTAGCAAGGGGGAACCCTTCCATTGTATCATTAGTAATGTTGTATCATTCTGAATATCATTCTGAAGGGACGCGGTGGCTCAGTGACTAAGAGGGTGAGCTTGTCAATTGAAAGGTCGGCAATTCAGTGGTTCAAATCCCTAGTGCCGCGTAATGGGGTGAGCTCCCTTTACTTGTCCCAGCTTCTGCCAACCTAGCAGTTCGATAGCATGTAAAAATGTAAGTAGAAAAATAGGGAACACCTTTGGTGGGAAGGTAATAGCGTTTCGTGCGCCTATGGTATTTAGTCATGCCGGCCACAGGACCACAAAGACGTCTTTGGACATCGCTGGCTCTTCGGCTTTGAAACAGAAATGAGCACCTCCCCCTAGAGTCCGGAATGACAAGCACATATGTGCGAAGGGAACATTTACCTTCTCATTCTGGAACTGAAGGAATCTGAGAGTATGATGGGTAATGCCAACATTTGATTAAATAAATAAATGACATTCACCTTAGGTGGTCTTTCCTATGTGAGCATCCTCACACTTGCAGAACTGATATTAGTTGTAAAAGAAAAAATTGTTGCAGAAACTCATACTGCAGCACAAAAACTGTATATATATATCCAGTCTTATACTTGGCTGAGTACTATTTTTGTAGGATGCAAGAGACATTAGGAGAAAAAAAAAGCTTTTAAAGATCTTCTGTTCAATAAATCTGAGCTGTAATAAGATACAAAAATAGATCTTACATTTTCATATGTCAGCTCTTATTACGCCTCTTTGCACAACTCTTGCATGTGTCAATATACCTTGTCTCAAAAAAGGTCTTTCTGATCTATTTTTAAAAAGTGGAATTGGTCAGGAGTTCATGTGATGCTTCTTGACCTAAAGTCATTTTTTATGGGTTTTTTAAAAAAAATATTTTACTGAATACATTTAAAATCTACACCCATCTCTTCGTAATATTCCAACAGTAACCAACATTACTCATTAGTGTATGATTAAAAAAATCCCGAAGTATAAATAGCAATACCAATATCATTTAAATTTATGTACCGCCCCATAGTACTTTACAGCACTCTCTCTGGGCAGTATAAAATGTCAGCATATTGCCCCCAACAATTTAGGCCCTCATTTTACTAACCTCTGAAGGAGAAAAGGCTGAGTCATCGTCATGTCCTATCAAACATATAATGATAAACATAAAATTTGCACCTTATATGACGATGTAACTGCAACATGGGTTCCCAGTTGGCTTCTGTCACCTTCAAAGTCTTACAGGGCATGAGACCAGGTTACTTGTAGGACTATCTCTCCTGGATGATTTCTGCCCACCCTAACAGATCTCATAAAGTGGGTATTTTCTGGGTACCCTTGGTGAAAATATCATTTGGTGGGACCTGAACAGCATGCCTTGTCTGCCAGGGTGCCTGCCCTATAAGAATAGCCTACATAGACCTGAATATTTCTAACTATACTGGCCTTTTTAAAATTTAAATCTAAATTTTGATCTGACTTTTACCTCAAACTTTGGGTCCAGGATATTAAAGATGGAACTCTGGAATGGATATATAGATAGTCCTTAGTTAATTACTGTAATTGAAAGTCCACTGCTAGGTAACACGGCACACTTATTTGCCGAACATATCATGTGAGGTTAAGCGCAATGCCAATGCAACCTCTACTAGCAACTTACTGCTTGTTTCCGCATTCAATTCACTTGTTGGAAGTCAGCTATGAAGGTTGCAAATGGCGATCAAGTATCTCAGGGATACTGCAGCTTTTGGACTTGTCCTCTGGTTGACAAATGCCTAAGTTGTCAGGATAGGTCCTAACTGTTCAAAGTTACAATGGTGCTGAACAAGGAGGCTTATGACCAGCCCTAATCTGAAGACCGCTTACAAATTTCCTTGTTTACCACCATTACAACAAGTGACCAAGTAGTTGCTAAGCAAAGACTATCTATACTGTAGGATGGGTGATTTGGATAGATGGAGGGGAATACAAATAGGGGAATACAAATAACGAAAACATGAATAGAGTTTCACCAGGTAATAAATTAAGGCTCAGGACATTATTTTACTCTAGTCCTTTGAAATATACTATATGAATATCTGAAGCGGGACATAAGAACAATCCTTGGAGAACAGAATGTTTTGGGGAAGGTCAAACCTGAAGTGGAAGTTGATAGTACCTTTCCACTATGCTTCCCACCATCTAAGCATCTCACAATTTCACCTTTCTTCAAAAGTAACGTTGTACCCAGGCTTGCAAGCCTTCTAAACATCTGAAACATGCCACAGAATCAGTGACAACTAAAACTTTCAAAGTACACACAAAGATTTGTGCATACCTGTTATGAAAACTCCCATGCCACTATTTCAAAATACCTATGCAACATTCTTTTCCTCTGGGAAGCAGTGTGCAAATTCTCCTTTTAAAAGAGCATCTGTATCAGTCACACATTGTTTCTTGCCTTTTCTCAGAACTTTGGCTTAGTTTTTAAAAATGTTACCTTACCTTGTCTGCAGGGTTTGAAGAAGTTTTCAAAAACACAAAACAAAAGCATATAACAAAATTAATAGCAAGTGGTATGAACCTAGCTTCTTCTAGCAAATAGCACAATTTCACTATTTTTCATCAGAGCTTCCCACAGTAGAAAGAGCAGCATTATGCATCTCTTTCCACCTGAACAACTATCTGTACTTGAAGTGAATTGAAGAACTGCACCTACTAAAATCTACTCAGTTAAAATTAAAGGCTGGCATACTAAAAAGATACAGCAGAACAATTACATCCCTTTATTTCAGTCTTTCCATATAGTGTTATAGCGATTTGAGACAGAAAGTTAAACTGTAGTATAGTGAGATATTTATTTTTATTTATTTATTTGTTCGTATTTCTAGACCGCCCTTCTCCTTCACAGGACTCAGGGCGGTTTACAGTCCAATTAAAAAACATCCAAGTACAAAATTTAAAATCAATTAAAAACATAAATTAGACAAGACTGTGTTATCCCCTAAAAGCCCATATAAAAACTAACCCCCATCTTACTTTAAAAAACCCTATCTACACCCAAGCGAGGAGGATTATGAGGTTATTATTGTTGTGCGATATGAATTATTTGGGATTTCTGTCACTATTATAAAGTTTTCTCTTTTCCCACTTTTGCTTCACTGTTTCATTTAGACAGACAGGCCAGAGTAGTGTTACACTATTCTTCACACAAGCTACCTTGAGGCCATCATCTTGGTAGTTTCGTTTTTTTACCAAATCTTGGATGACACAGAAACATTCCAGAATATCATTTTCAAGAACCCAGAAAATGGGCCTTTTCAGTCTCAGTATCTGCCATTGGAATATGATAACCAGTGAGATGCTGAAGCTTGCAAGAGGCTATTGTTAAAATTTCGGAAATTTTATGAGCTGGTTTGAGAATTGAGCCTAATCGCTAGTCCTAGTCTACCAATCTGTTGTTGTTGTTGTTGTTGTTGTTGTTGTTGTTGTTGTTATTAGATTTATATTGCCGCCTATTCGGCTAGCATGGCATGGCGGCAGCAGCAATGGAGCCAAGCATAGCTGCTTCTTAAACATTTACTATTGCACCGCTGACCGTTACGTGGATATTATATTGTCTCAACTCTAGTGGCTTCCAGAAGACTTATGTATAATATAATTTCTATAATCCAGTATATGCATTCATAAATGTGCATAATGTAACATTTGTAAGTACTTATTGCAACAGAATTTGAGTTTTTGCAAATTCTGGTAAATATTATTTTATCTCAATTTTAAAATTAATTTTAAACAGGTCTTTTCAGCTGTGCGAATAAAACAGTAATTGTTATGTTCACTTTTGAGTATATATAAATTCATAAACATATATATATATATATATATGAATTGTTATTACGTCCAGCATTGAACCATGTCTTCCTTAATTACTTTTGTGCAATAAACTATCAATAATTTTAGATCTAGTCTTGCGTAAGTGTTATGCGATCTATTTTTCAAACAGATACATTAAATAACCAACAATCATTAAGTCTTTCTTATTTGTTTTGCACCGTTCTTTTCTAATTAAGAATCTAATTAAATTTGCAGCAATTAAAATTAAAGAAAAAATGCTATTGTATGGAAACAGAAGTAAAATCATACAGAGTCCAGATATCTGTTATTTTAATTTATTTGAGAAGCACGATTTAACTTTTTAATTAATTAATTTATATGTAAAATTTAGAAACCACCCATCTCACTGAAAGAGTGACTGCGACAATTTAAGGAATTAATCTTTGTGAATACTGGACAAGAACCTGGGGCTCCTGGTCTTGTGGGGAAAACATGTTGCAGGTGCCCCAATGAAAAGATGTTCCTTTGCAGAACCAAGGAAATGGACCTTCTTTGTTGTAGCACTCGTCTTTGGAACACCCTTCCTCGAAAGATTTAGACTGGTCCCAACATGCCAATTCTTCAGAAAGGTTTAAAGACTTGTGCGGGTTCTAAGGCATGGGGATAAGTCAAGAGATTAGTTGGACTCTATGAGATGTTATTTTATTGTAGATTGGATTCTGCCTTGTTTGTCATTATATATGTTAAATATTGCAGTTTTGCTATTTATTTTCTATTGTGTTTTCTATATTATTAGCTTCCTAGTGTCATTGCGGTAAGATGGGCGGCCATGTAAATCGAATAAATAAAAATAAGGTGGGATATGCATTATGCATTTATGGTGTTATGATATATTATTAGGGTTTATGTGTTATTATATTTTAGATTCAGATTCTGCCTTCATTCAGGAGCTCAGATAAGTATACACATTGTTCCTTCCCTCTTCTTCTTTCCCACAATCACCATTTTGAGAGTATGTGGGACTGAGAGTGGATGACTGGTCCAAGTGGTTCAAAAGGATGAAACTATATGGGCAGCCAACCAGATTTAACTTAGTGACAAGTTTGAACCCAGCAATCAGTTTTGATAGCCATCAAAATTTTGCCATCATTTGTAGCCACTCCTAAGGGTTAGGGCTACAGTTCCCCAGTCTGATCTGAGAAACTAAGACAACAGCTATCCAACCTGGAACTTTCAAGATGTTTTGGGTTTTTTTCCACATTGTTTGGAAGTTATACAAACTGGCCATGCTGTCTAGAAAGGGTGAGAACCCTAAACTCCCTACATCAGCAGATCCTCAAACTGAAGAAAGTGCAAGTTTGGCTCAGATGCTTCTGTCAAATCCTCCCTGCAGATATGAAAGACACAATTACACAATATCTGAAAGGAGATTACCAGCTTGTCTCACATAGCTAGATACTGCAGTTATTCTGTTATAGTTTTTAGAAAAAGATAATTTCATATTCTCCTTCCAGCAGAAACTTTCTAGTAAAGATCCATAAACAAAATCATTTTTGGAGTAGTTATTGGTGTGTAGACATACGAACCATGTTACTAATTCTTATCAAATATATTGACATGAGAAGAATAGTTATTAGCGATGGGAGCACAGTAGTCATTAAGTATATTGGAGAATGTGTTCACGTAGAAAATTACAGACTACTGCTACTGTGAGTAAACAAATACTGCAAAGAATACAGCGTCAGGAAATCAGGGGATATGTTAGTGATATTCAATATGAGATTTTATTTTCTAGTTCTAGGGGACAGTTACTTATAACTTTAAAAACTTTTTAAAAATTGAACTCTCTCTAATACTAAAATCGTTCAACATTTAATAGGATTTTATTTAGTGAACATGAAACAAACGATGCTTTCAGAATAATCGCATTTGATTGTTTACAGGAACAATATGTGAAGTTGTGTTTTTTTTTAATGTAAAGAGCAAAAGGAGAAGGAGAAGCAGCAGAATTCATTCAATAACATTTATACCATATCAATATATATGTGTGTGTAGTTACTATGATTCTACTGAGTACACCTGTGTGTAAAAAAAAAAAAGGGATAAAAAGAATAAAGGACATTTTCCCAAAAGAAAATATAAGACAGCCCATTATTAAGGTACATATGTGCCTGTTATTTCATGTCATTTTGATGTCACTAAAAGAAAGAAGAATGAAGGAATAAGAAATATTTCAGAGAAGCACCTGCTATTCCTTGGGATCCTTCCTGAAAAGAAGATATGTATTATAAAAGCAATAAGAAAAGAACATAAAGAACAGATTTTTTTGAAAATTCATTATAAAAAAGTTCTGTCACATAAAATATGGTGGCCCACTTCTGGAAATTTCATATATTCAAAGTTTCCTCCATTCCTTGGATCACATCCACTACAATTTCTAACTCCTGCATCCCCAATGCACTTCCTGAAGTCAGATAGCATTTGACAAGAGTTTACACTTTGCTTTCTTCTTCCCTAACAATTTTACTACTTGCCATTTCAGTTTCTTTCTTTTTTCTAAGACTCAGTTCTGCAGTTTTCGGTTTCCTTTAGTGAGCATGAGGAAGTGGTTTTAATCTTAACAATGACATAAGAATATATTGTGTGAAATGATTTTTAATTGTTAACTCATCTAAAGTTAACAGAAAAGTTTGGGAGAGCAGCGGAGGGGGAAGGGAAGAAAAGCAAAATGATTTGCAAATTATTTCTAAATATTACCATTTATGGCTTTTGTCATTTTTACTGTGAATAACAAATAAAAATTTAGATGATCAGAATCTTCAATCATATTATTTTTTCACTAGCTTATAACTTATAACATTATCCAATCATCGTTATGCCAAAAGAAGTGTAGTAAAGCAGTTATTTTAATTACTCTAGTGATGACCTGATAAAAGTTATAAAAATGTTATAAGTCACTAGTATGGAAATGATTAGTATTTCATAGGTAATCCCCCCCCAAAAAAAATACCCTGTTCATTTGTTTTTTTTTAATAAACAGAACAAAACCAATTTTATCTTAGCTACATGGAAAACAATCAAATTCAGAATTATTGCATGAATAAATCTTAACAAAAAACATTTGTTTTAAATTAGAAACTATTTAGGCAGTTTTTGCCATAAAAACTTAAGTATTTAAATCCCACTGCACTCCTTGGGAGTGACTTTTGAATGGTCAGGCATAAGCTTACTCTGCATAAAACATTTGCATAAAATATTCACTGTCATATTTTTCCTTTTTTTTAAGAACAACAGAAATTATTGCAGCTGTATTATTTCTTTAGAGGTACTTATAGAAAAATAATGAAATGGATGTTTGTTATTTTTGAGAAAAGGCCACTCAATAAAAATCATATACTTACAAATCAGTACTTACATAGGGAATGAAATTCTGAAACAAGTAATTATTTTTCTCATTCTACGTATTTGTTTCTTAGAAATTAAGTACTGATTCATCACTAAATATATAGTCATTTGCACAATTCTTGATTCTAAAATAACAACAGGATCACTCTTTATGTTTCAAAGACAAATTTTATATAAAGATACATACCTGCCTGAAAAATAAATTAACTAATTTTCTAAAACACGATGTTTCATATTAGCATGCAAATTATATTAATTTGCAAAATGAAGTAAAAATAATTTAAAAAGAAGACTACATATCTCTATAGTAAAGATCAAAATGATTAACTTGGTTTTTTTTTTAAAAAAAAGAAATTCATTTATGAATTTCATAACTGTGAAAACGCAGGCAAAATTAATTCAATGAAAATGAGAAATATTTCCATCTTTGAGCTAACCTGGGTATTGAATTTCACTTTCAGAAACAGAAGCAATGCTGTATTCAAATGCAAGGAAAATAGTATACTTTCTGAATGTCACAGTGAAAATATTTCAAGAACAAGAAATCACAGAGAACCTATTATACATTTCCTAAAAGAGGTAAAAATACAAAACAGTCATATAAGGTCCATGTTAAAGTAAAACAATAGCCAGGATTTTTTTTTCTGAGTATAAATGTTAGTCATCATTTTAAACATCTTATTCATCTAGAAAATGTTACAATCCATTAATATAGTACCATAATACTAACCTGATTGGAAATATCACATTCTTGACATAATGTTAAAAAAAAAAGTGCTGTTAACAAAATATCTTGCTGGGTGAAAGAGAAATTTGAATTCTATGCTGCTGACAAGTTAAAATCAAAATGTTCCATCTACAGGTAACATTTCAAAGGTTCCACGGCTTTGATGTAGAATCTGCAGCAGGGTTTTTCATTCCTCAACCAATCACTCCTGTCACTTACATTCCATTTGCCAAATAGTAAAGATTTTATTAGTCATACTCATGGCATGCTTCCAAAGGCAGAGAAGAAACTCCCAAAGAAAACAAAGAACAAAAATCACTCCTCTATACATAATAAGCAGAAACGCTTTCCCACCGTGATTCGCTGGTAGAGCCTCATCATTTAAAATGAGCATGGCCAGCAAAAGGGCTACAGCGCAGGCTCATGACTGAATTTATGATCTCACTGAACAGGAAAATGCTACACACACACACACACACACACACACACACAGCATTACAAACACAAGCACATACATACGCACAATTAGCACACAGTCCAATCCAGCAATTGCAAATCACACAGTGGGGAAAAAAAAAAAAAACCAATCCAAGGAAACATTGTTTGTCAATCTATTTATTGCGTGGGGATCATATGTGCATCAATTGAAGAAAGTAGATGCAAATTTTAAAATTGCAACGAAGCATTATTTTGTTTTCCTCTTACCCTTCAGTTGCAAAGTTTGGAAACAGGATTCCAGTGGTTTCAAAGAAGCACATGTTGAATCTAAACAAAAGATACAAAAAAGTGTGTGTGTGTATATGTGTGTGTGTGTGTGAGAGAGAGACAGAGAGAGAGAGAGAGACAGAGAGAAATGGATATTAAAAAAATAATCCCACAGTACAGGATTTTAATCAGGATTCTCCTACTTAATATTTTTCCTTAACATGTTTAGGAAAAAAATGTGATCTTAACGTTTCAATTTTCTTATTTACTTGGGATGAAGCCACACAATGGGACTTCTTTTTCTGAGCAAGTATCTGTATTATCAGGCTGCAGGAGTTATAGCAGTGATACCCCTTTCCCAATAGAGAGCTCTATAAAAAGCCCTCTTTCAGAGAAGTAATTATATCTCTAAAATCCAATAATCTTTATTTAAATAGCTTTACCACCTCCAAATGGAATTCTTCTTCTTTTTTTTTCCAAAGTAGCATTTGTTAATATCAACAGTCTGAAACCTTAAACTGATCCAAAAATTGTGGTGTGTGTACAGGCAGCCTATTAATTACTGACAACAGGTGCAAAAGATAAGAGTTAACAATCAAAACGATCTGAAAACATTACGGATATTACCGCCCTTAATGTAAAACAGATACAATTATAATGAACAGAAGTGAATGGGTACGATTAAAAAAAAAAAGCAAGGTTTTTTTTTTCCTCCCCCCTCTCAGGATTCCAGAAAACTTTGGTTTTAAGCAAGGGAAAAAATAGATGGGCATGTTCTAATTTTCATACATTCAAATGGCTTCGTGAAGAAGAGACGCCCTGTGTTGGCAAAGCCACAAACTTTGCACAATCTAGAACCCAGTTTTATCAAGAAAATCTGTACTTAAAAACTCACAGAAATGTTGAATGCGCCTCTCGCCTCTGGCATAATGAATGTTCCAGAGAAAAAAGCAGAACTGTACATACACTCAATCCCATTCTCCACCTTGTTAATGCTCCCAAATATAAAGGTCTGAATGGACTATAGCTAGTGCTGAATTTAAATTTAGTCCTTCATTTGCGGTCAATTGTAAAAATAAATAAATAAAATACTAGCGAGAGCGGGCTTTTCCCGATGCTCCTGTCTGGCACCAATTCTTTCCCTTCAATGCCATGTACAAGGCCTCCCCTTTTTAATCCCGCCTTTATTATTTTTACAAATAACTCAAGATGGCAAACCTTTCTCTTCCATTAAGTGGATCCTATAATCCTTTTGGTCAGTGTTAAAACTTTTTTTTTTCCGCCAAGGAAAAACCACTCCCCACTTTTAAAAATTACGGAGGAGCCCAAAAGACCTTTTGTTTGTATGGGTTGTATTTATTGATAATGGCCGTATTAAAAATTAAGATTGACGCATTTGTTGCCGCTACCGCTTCACACCACTCTTTGAGAGGATTTTAATATTGTATTATTTTTCAATATAGGTTAGCAAATAATTTTGATTTCTCAGATCTTTCAGAGGTCTCAGGACTACACTTTACGAAACATTCTCTAGCGTACATTTTCTTGAGGAAAACTGAAAGGATATCCATTCTGTATACCCCAAGTTGTTACAATTTTATGTTCAAGCCAGGCGTAACTATTTATAAAATCCATCTATACTTTTATTTCTGTTCTTCTATGTATTCATATTTTTAGCTGAGGGTTTTAAAAAAATTAACTGAAGAAATGTCTGCATGTATGGCTTCATATTTCTAAACTTAATTCTTAATTTGATATATTAGAACAATCTTTAAAATAAAATAAAAAACCTGAAGAGAAGACATATTCTGATCAACGTATAATTAAATTGTATATTTTCATCTTTATCTTGATTATTTTAAGAAACTACTGTTAAGGGAATTCCTCCCAAATTCGGAGAAAACAAGGTCAATTCTAGAAGCAGAGGCTTCTAGAGTCCTCTTCTGCCACCACTACACAGCAGAAGTACAGAGCAGGGAATACACAAGCAGAGACGGCTCAAACTGGGTCAGTGGATTTACTGAATTATTTTGTGCGGGGGAAAGTCCTCTACCTACGTATTCTAATGAATAAATTGCCATTGCAGAGTTAACCCATTGCCTAAGAAGAAAGGATCAGAAGAAAATAAGCTATGCAGATTTGAGCAACAAACTATTGTATACCAAAGATATTGAGGTAGAAACAAAATGTGGAAAAGTAATTTTGTTGGGGGTTTTTTTTTTTTGTACTAGACAAATGCACAAAGTGCCTTTATCTGAAGCCATTAATAGGTCTTTGCAAATCATCGAATAAGGCATTTTGCATGTGAGTGATCCACCCTCTGGAGTCACTGAGACACCTGATTTATGCATCAGAACTTCAAAGCAGCTATACCAAACAGCTGTGGCCAATTCAGTTTCATAGCAATCCAGAGGGGCCCTTCACTCGCAAGTAAAGCACCTTAACAAATAATTTGCACAAGCCTACCTGTTATTGCTGATAGTACAAACAGAATTCTTTGAACCCAACATTTATCTTAGGTGGCCTCATACCTGACGTATGTCATTGTATTTGCCATCAAGAGGTCGCAAATATCTTAGCTATGTAATTATTAATTAATCAAAAATCATTCTAATAGATTGAGATATTGAGCTATTTACAAATATGTAAGGCCAATCAACACAAGGTATGTGAAATCAAGATGAAATAATTTCATCTTGATTTGGTATTCTGTCAATGGAATAGCCTCTTCTGTTAGCAGAAGCCAATGTGCTCAAGCAGATGACAGGCAGATGGTCTTTACGATACTATCTCTTTTCGTAGTCAAGCTAACGGGAAGTAAGGTTAGTGTCCAACTCTTCAAATATCTTTTCAGCATAGAAAGAGACTCTGTCTGTCTGTCTGTCTGTCTGTCCGTCCGTCTGTCATCTATCTATCAACTATCTATATCTATTCACTATGTCATCCAACCAAACCCAATGATCATTAGAATAAAATACATCTGCAAATTAAGAGTATTCCAAACTTGCTTGATGCTCTAGTGCAAACAAGCAACTACTTAAGTCAATTCTTTATTCCAGTTAAGCCTTCAAAAATAATATTTCAAATTGTTTATATGCATCATGCAAGAGAGTAATAGGAAATAAGAGAAAAGAAAGAGCCCTAGACCAAGAATTCAGTTTGGAACCAAGACTTTTGTCAAATTTTGTGTATTGATTATGGGAGTTTTTATTTGTATTGTTATTGTACATTTAGGAAGAAGCTACATGTAGTAGTAGTAGTAGTAGTAGTAGTAGTAGTAGTAGTAGTAGTAGTAGTAGTAGTAGAAGAAAAAGAGGAGGAGGAGGAGGAGGAGGAGGAGGAGGAAGAGGAAGAAAAGCAATAACTTTTTTTATTTCATTCCATGTGACTGATTCTCAGAGACTGCCTGGACAAGTCCCTGTAGTTGTCTTGGCAATGCTTTTCAGAAATGGTTTACCATTGCTTTCTTCCTAGGGCTGAGAGAAAGTGACTGGCCCCAAGATCACCCAAATGGCTATCAGTTTCTATCTAGTCCAATGCCTTTCCATATTATACTAAATTAGGTCTTATAACAACATTACATATATCAAAATCGTACTATTCATATTATTCTTCTTTATCATAGAGAAATTTGAATAACCGTTTTTCCCATCCTCCCATCTCTCTCTCTCTCTCTCTCTCAATCTCTTTCTCTCTCACACACACAACAAAAAAAAGCAAGACAAATAAAGAAAGATGCTTTTTTTTCTTTTTATCCTATCACAATATTAGAACTACACAGCTCTTAAGCAATCTGCTTAAGATAATGTTTTCCATTTACCAAACTTGGGAGAAAATATATTGAAATGTTAGTTAGGTCTGTTAGACTTACAACTACTTAGATCAGAAGTTTCAAAGGGTTTTAAGCTGTGAGAACAGTCCCCAAATGGCAGCTAGGCTTTAAAAAAAATATCTAAGAACAAGTCCTGCCTTTTCTGTGGTACCGCATTGCTATGGATGGTCCTGATTGCATTTATTTTGCCCCTTTTCTTTCACAAAATCCCATTGGATTTTCAAGTTCCATGAAACTTTTCGGAAAATCCTGCTGTAGACATAACTGCAAAAAAACATAATTTCTATGCAGGATAAAGAATACAAAAGGCCAATAAACAACAGTAAGTTAATTATTGGATTGATTTGCTTAATAAAGGATGGATCAAACTTAGTAAGAACCACAACTCCTGATCTTGGAGTATTTCAATATTAGTATTTCTGGGTCTTTAAAATAAATCTTACTATCATAATTCTATTGATATGTAATTGCTGTGGCTAATATTGTTATCCTCTTAAGGAAATGTTCCATGCAAATGTGATACCATATTGCTATGATAATACATAAACATGCTCTGGAAGGGTAATTCCTATTCTATAGTCCTTATACAATACTGTAAATCTCTTTATTAGAGAATGACCTATTGCAAATCTGTATAGTTTCTCCACCTAAATGGCCATTTGGTGTTATAATAACAAGCTGGTTTTTTTTTAGCAAAGATTAGACAGTTCAAATAATGAATCAATATTAAGATATTGATTACTAAGATATTAAGCGTAATTTTCTGAATATTATAAAACTTTCTGCTTTTTAAATAAATTATTACCCAAAATACAATCATATTGTACTGCATTCTCCTCAACATTTTAACATGAAGTTTAGCACACTGTAATAAAGCTGTAGAAAAAAACAACAACTATCAAACCAATTTTCTGAAAGGATTGTTTCAAGGAAGGATATTGTTGAATGCTATTTCTGTTTTATGGAATTTGAAACTGCACATACAATTTTGCATCAACATCATACTGAATAGCAAACAGTATGCTATGAACTATTTTACTAAAGGAAAAAAATCAATTTTTTTTTTCTTCCTAAACGATACTTATTTCAAACTCCTTTGCTATTTTCCTTCTTGCTTAGCAAGTAAGGTAAGGAGTATATTTATTTATCTTACAAATATTTTTCTATTTCATGGATAATTATATGGATTTATTATCTAAAACTTGCTTTGGTATTTGAGCCCTGTTCTAAGTCTAGCAAGTATAACAATCAATTTCTTTATTTTAAAACAGTGTTATTAATTAATAAAAGAGGAATATTTTATTGATTTAGTTCCTTATTCCAGATGGAGTAGTCAATATTTATAGAAATATGCTTATTAGTCATAATTCAATACTTTTACTTTTCCATTAACTTTAATTTCTGTATTTATTAAAACAATAAAAGGTTTGCTGTTCTGTTTTAAATGTTTAGCAATTGGATGTCATGTTTAATTATGGTTTACATTAATTTGTCAGTTAAATTTTAATTAAAAATGAAATATTAAGCATTCACGTTGCATTTGTATGCAATAAATCTAAGGAGAAAGAATACTGAATTTACAAAATTCAAAAAATATAGCATTAAATTAAGGTAATAAAAATCATGTGTTTTAATGAAGATAAAAAAATAATTTAACAATATTACCCTGACTTATAATTGTTTTCCAAATATTATTTACAATTATTGTCACTTATTGTAACATAAGTAAAGAGTTAATAAAATTACATTTGAAGGAACTTACAACACGTGAGAGAGCAGTCTTTGCCCTGAGTTAGAGGTAATGTGCTATTTTTTTTAAGATTATATGTGGCAAGACGCTGTCCACCATCAAAAATATGCCTATAAAAATATAGTCTCCAACTCTCTGGCATGTTCCCACATAAACAGTTATAATCTGAGTAATCTAACAAGAAATGCTATTAACAAACAGAAACTGCATTTATACTGGGGAGATGGAAATGTTTTATTCCCGAAATACAATGATTATTTAGATTATCATATATACAAGCTCCCTCTGCAGGTAATGTGAAGAGTTGGCTAAAAAGGAAAAAAAAATATGTAGGAAATGCAAAGTTTATCAGAAGAATTCCTAACAAACTGACAATATTTTAGAAAATTCTGAAAGCTATCTTATTTCCAGAAGCATTACCTGATGTCAGTAGATCCTGAAGGAGGCATCCTAATGTTTTTGTTTTGCTCTCTAGGTGACCAAGATGCAAAAGTCTCTTTTCTGAAGCATCATAAAGACTTTTATGAGTAAAAGTAAACCAACACCAGACCATCCTGAAGTGGACCACCCAAAACAAGTCATCACTTCCAGGCTAAATCATCTTCTTATCCAAAATAAACAAACCCATCACTAGGGCTCTGTTTAATGTCCCTCTGTCACCTAAACCAAAACTGATTCCATTTGGGATTAACTCACTGGCTCAAAATTTAGCATCAATTACCCTGAATACGAGAGTGCACATTTTAAGAAAAACAAGCACATAATCTGAAAGGAGAACAGTATTTTGGGGGAAAGCTACCCGTTCTCATAAACTGTTTTTTCTTTCTTTCCCCTCTCTTGCAAATGAAAGAGTTCTATTCTTTTCCACAGGAAAAAATAATTTCATTTTGTTTGATGTACATGTTATAACTATTGTCCCTATCTAATGACCAGTATAATTTCATTAAATTCAATTGTACTGCGCCAAAAGTGCTAGAGAAGTCAAATGGAACTATAGTTAATAACCAATCCACACCACTGTTTGAATTCTCAAAGAAACTATATTTTACCAGAAAACTATAATATCATTTTTTTTCCCCAGATGGAAAAATATTTCATTGCCTTTTTAAAAGCATCAGTTCTTATCTCTCAGTACAATTCTATGTATTTCTATTGAATTCAATTAGGGTTTCCATGAGATAAATGATGCATTCTTATTTAAACAGACCACAATTTTGGTTTAGTATATTGACTTTAGATACTCAAGCTTAGTTTATCTGCTTGGTATAATTTTTTTATATTAATCAAGTAATCACTAGTAGCTTCCATTTAAAATTCACTTTCTGACTTATAAAATTTCAATCTCATCAGTCTGCAGGTAAATTACAGAAATAAGGACTAAACTCTAATATGGTTGGTATTGCAGACCATACTACCAAAGAGCAGAAAAATGAAAGTTACTATCAAGTTTAAATAAAATAACACAGACAGAAAGAAAGAAATTTATATTTTAAATATAAGGAATATGGTAAAAGAAATATAGTTAAAGAAAATTATTAAAACAAATGCATAAGGACTTTCAAGATCAAATTATAAATTAAATGTTTATTTTAAACAAGCATATCCACCAAGGGACATTTCTAGTTGTTATTTTGATTATTTGTTATTATTTGTCATGTGCTGATTCTTTTTTACTACTTCCAAATGATGTGTTCCTGGGGATATTAGCCAACATTTATTTAGTCACAACCTGATAGGTTGGACTGCAATCATGTAAATCAGAACACCTGAATCAAAATCACAGTGTACTGTAAGTTTAATAATCCAACTCATAGATCAGGAAAGAAGGACAAGGTGCAATAAGGAAGGGAGTATAGATAAAACAGTCATTTCAAAAACAAATGAACCAGGTAGCATTTTGGAAAACCTTAATTAGTCTCCCACGCACAGCAAATATAAGCCAAAAGAGAAATGAACCATTCACTCTATAAATTCTGTCTTTCTTTCCTAATGTTTTTATTTTGTCCATCAGCAACACTGCATTTTCAGTTGCTTTTCTGCAGGTGAGCAAGATTAACTTGAATACAGACAAATTTCTTCTACGTATACAATGTAGCGACAATGATTTCAAAAGACACTCATCTAGTACAGATATGCACACCCGACACTCAACACAATCAGGTCTTGTCAGTCAGAGAAGAATATTTCATCAGCATTAAAATGCAATCCCAGTTGTTGCTGAGCCCTCCATGCCACTGAAAGGGCACAAAACAAAACTCTTAGGGAAGTATGTCTTTGGGGATCAATTTTATTTATCTAGTTCAAAAGGTCTCTATATTATTATTTGCATTGAGCCAACAAAATTCTTCCTTTAAACTCTGACCAAAAAAAATCTTTTTTTTAAGCATAGCATCAAGCTATGACATGTCAAAAATGGCAAAGACAATAGCTGAGTCATATCAACAATCATGTTCTGTCATGAAATCCGACTGAAGTGTTTGCCAAAAAAATGCCACCCAAAAACACTTTAAATAGAAAAACAGCAGAATCTGAACTTTGCTTTGTTTATTTGTTTGTATGTGTGTTGTGTGTAGACTTATACAAACAAATTTGGAGAACTCACTTTTGGTGGGTGGGAGTATGTGTTAGACATTTTTGGCATTCCAGTAAAGATATAATTTCCTCTACAATTTCAATTATGAGAGCCACTGCTTATCTAAGCAAAATAATACAGGCAACTACACAACAGAACAACAGCAAACTTGCGAAAACTCTGAGATTGCAGTAATGCAGAAAATTCTTTAGACAAAAATCCTTACGGTGGGGGCGGGAAGGGATAGCAACTGATCTAAAAACAGCTCAGGAAGACTAAGAGTGCTCAGTGACTAGAAAGTAATTCAAACGTAAAATGGAAAATCAATGATAGGGGATAATGGCTCAATTCCTGAATACTTGCTCTTCATACCACAACATTTCGTTACAGATCCTACTTGTAATTTTAGGCTCAAAAATCTCTAATGTCTAATAAACCACTGGTTTACTACATAACTATGGGTTAAATTATGATTACGCAGTAGTCAAAACTAAGAATTATTTCCCTCTTCTGAGTGATTGTAATGACTACCTACTCTAAGTTATATAAAAACCTGTTCCAAAATCGATTCTAAACTTCACCTCAATTTAATTGCCAACGATATCAGCAAAACAAGGAGAAATCAAAATATCCAAAATAAGGCAGTCATTCCTTCACTCAACAGCAAAGAACAATTTTAGTAGTGAAGGAACTTTAAGTACTCTGTCAACTGAACAAAATAATAATCAAAAGGCAGTCACAATTCATACAAAAATACAGCAGACAGAAACTGCTGTGCCAAGATAGGCTGGATACAAGACTGAATTTGCATCAAAGAAACAAACTGAATGGTAAAGATTTTAAAATACAGTGGCAACATGCTGAAAAAAGTTTCAATAAGCATTCTGGAAATGTTTATAGTAGTCAAATATTATAATCTAAATTTTCACACATCATGAATCAAACGTGTAATTTTAATAAATGTGTATGTTAAGTCTCTGTTTTTATATATTGTATATCTATTAATTGATCATATAGCAGGATGTAGTATCTTTGGTTGAAAATGACTGTTTATTAACTGATAATTAGCACATCCATAAACAAATGCTAAACTTATAATAATTACTTCTACGACATGTTCTTCCCTGCTTTAAGAAAACTAGAGTATTCAGAAAACAAATGGAAACATTTACCAACCTTCACAATATCATAAGAAGCTGAAGGTGGCAGCAGGGGTAGGGCGTATTTTCTTAATAGTAGACATTTAGTGCTAACTTAGCCTAAGATCTCCATTTTAAAATGGATGAAAAAGATTAAAATATAATTGCACAATTAGCAAAAATGATGTAAAAATTAAAAGCATGAGGTAGCCACAAATCCTCTAAGCTAATGATAATTTATTTCAATATATTTGAGTTAGGACCCTAATTCGTATTTTATTTGAATTATCCTTTGTGCAAACTGTTGGCTAAACAGATATATTACATAGTGCAGTATCTAAAACACAAGATTTTGATCAGTCCTTGGTTTGCGTACAATTCATTTTCGATGTGCTTCCTGTAAAAATCGGAAAGCACAATTTAATGTTGAACAATTGAAGAAGAAATGTTTATAAATCATGGGTTATATTTAATGGCACAAATCTATTTAAAAGTTAGTTATTTATTCACTTAAGAGAAAACAAATAAGACACTTCTTGCAATACATTTTCTATAAGTAGGTACATAGGAAGGAAGGAAGGAAGGAAGGAAGGAAGGAAGGAAGGAAGGAAGGAAGGAAGGAAGGAAGGAAGGAAGGAAG
>JANHFK010001978.1:847168-857737 GCA_036250565.1 Sibynophis collaris | reverse complement strand
CTACCAGTTGTGCGGGTGTGGCTTGCTGGGTGGGTATGGGTTCTGTGATTGAGTGGGCGTGGCCAACTCGACATCACTCATAGCCACGCCCACTGTCACATGAGCCACGCCCACAGAACCCGGTAGGAAAAATTATTCGGTAACATTCTCCCTTCCTGCAGACGCGAATGGGGCTGCAGACTCTTTGCAGAGAATGTTACTCGCTCCTCTTAAACACACCATGCGTTTAGCAAGAGAGGTGAGCGCGGCTCAGTCTGAAAACATTCTCTCTCCCTGCAGCGGCTCGAAAAGAGGCAGCCAGCCACAGGAGGAAGGTAAGCTGCCAGCCACATGGCAAAGGAAGAGCAGGTGGCGGCAACTCCAGGGCAAGGCCGGAGCTGGGAAATGTATTCCCTGACCTGGTCAAGGCGGGCGGTACATTGGCAGCAGCTCTGGGGCAAGACCGGAGCCGGGGAATAATGCATTCCCCGACCCGGTCGTGGCAGGCGGTAGGTGGGCGGTGTCTCTGGGGCAAGACCGGACCTGGGGAATAATGGATTCCCCAACCCAGTCGAGGCGGGTAGTGAGCGCGAGCAGCAGGCATTGCTTACCTTTGGTGAGCTGAGCAGGCGAGGCAACTGGTGAGCTAAGGCGAGTAGCTGGGCCACGTGGTGAAGGGAACTTATATAGGGCGGGGGGGGCCTAGTGGCCGGAAGCGTCTAGCGAGCTGAAAGGTGCAAATGGCCGACAGGGTGAGGGGGCGAGAGGGTGAGCGGGCAACCGGGAGTGGGCGGGGCCACCAGGGATGATTGCCACCGGTTCGGCGAACCAATGGCGATCATCATCACCGGTTCTACCGAACCGGTCCAAACTTGTAGGATTTCACCCCTGGCTGTAAAGCACTGTGAAGTGATATACAAGTCTTAAGTACTATTGCTATTTATTTATTAAATGTATTGGCCACCCATTTTACTACAAGATAATTTGGGGCAGAGATATATCCAAGGGATATATCCAAAACTTTGGTATTAAAGAACTCTACTTCCTTAACTGCAAAAGAAATGATAATATCTTGCTCTTTCAGATATATTGTCATTATATATTTATACTATTCAAACTAAGAGTGTAATAACTTTAGGAAGTTGTTTTCATTCTGCCTCTATATTGAGCTTTTTAAAATCTGCCTGCCAAATTCTGAAGGGCGGATTGTAATATAAGTTTAATTTGGTCATTACAATACAATACAATACTCCCCCTGAAAAACTGTATCTTTTAGTACCAAATGGCTGCAAAGAATTCATTGGAGTCATGGTTCTGACCTACTTTAGTTAAATACTGTATTGATATTGTTGTGCTGGTTCCCTTGTGCAGAATACTGGGAAGGACTTTTTTCAAATGCTTTTCACACCCACCCGTCCTCCGTCCTTTGACTCGATCCAAAAGGATCCCATGGTCAAAGCTACTACCAGGTCAAGTAGGATAAGGATAGATACACAACTATCATCCCACCCTCACTACAGTCATCCAAAAGTCTGACCAGTGCCATTTCTCTCCTATACCTGGGTCTGAATCTTTACTGAAAGAGATCCAGATAATCTGCTTCATCCAAGATCTTCGGAAGCTTTTGTACAACCACATTTTCTACCACATTCCCCCAAAAGGGAAGGTTAGAAAATCATCCAGTACAGTCAAATCCAGCTATGGCTTGTTGAGGAGGGGGGTGAACTAAGGATCCTTAAGTTGTGAAAGACAACACCTCACTTAAAGAAGAATTCACCACTAGTAGATCCTACTCACACACTGCCACCTGGTCCACTTTAACAAGACTGGCATGGATATATAAAAAAAGTGGTTAAGCTTCCAGTCCTAAGCTCCATGTCCACTTCCTCAGGCCCAATCTGTGGTGAGTTCCTACCGGTTCACTCCGAATCTTGCAAACCGGTAGTAGCGGCGGCGAGAGGCTCCGCCCACCCACGTCATCAAAGAGGCTCTGCACATGCGCGCGCACTCCCGTTGCTAACTAGTAGCAAAGGTAAGTGGGACCCACCACTGGGCCCAATGGTTGAAACCAATCCCAGATAATTGGGAAAGGAAGGAGCATTAGGTACATTTGCTGCCATGAATTATTTACAAAAATGATAAAATCAGGATATAACTAACTAACTAACTAACTCTCTAATATGTTTCATTTTCTCTGCAGGCCTATAATTTTAAAATGTCTAATGTTAAAAAAATTATAAACCTATTTTACAAGATTTAAACAAAATAGTGTGCTTTAAATTATTTAAATATGTATTTAAAAGCCAATAAGGATGGGAATTATGTAGGCTTGTCTATTCATATTTCCCTTCACCCCATTATTTTACTGTCATTGTTATAATTTTATGTAATTGTTAAAGGTTTCCTGATTTTAGTGAGATGAGGCTTCTATATCATTTATCTTTCGTGTTGTTTGAATCAGATTTAATCCTGAGCTTTGTTCTTCATAAACTTAATAGATAGACAATTTTTAGTTTTTACATGTACACTATATATCCAGTTGGTGGGATTTTAATATTACTGCCTATGTTGGTATTCTTGACTGGCCTTTCTTTATATGGCATATTTCTTTTCTTATTGCAATGTGTAAAGAGGCTCTTATCTTATTTGCAAACACTGCAGGGACTATCTAATTAAAACAAAATTATTTTTATTGTTACTGAGTTTTCGAAATCCTCTAGTGTAACTCTTTTAATTTAAGGCTGGCTCTTATTCTGCATATGGGGTTTTTTCCCCCCCTTCGCCTCCTCATGTACCTTCTTAATATTAGAATCACAAGATAATGTAAGTTTTCTAGCATGGCAAATTTTCATCTTCTCCAGAGCATTGAGAAATGACCAAATCTGCTTTGGCTGTGATTTCCAGGC
The DNA here is from genome assembly GCA_036250565.1 of Sibynophis collaris. Classification (NCBI taxonomy): domain Eukaryota; kingdom Metazoa; phylum Chordata; class Lepidosauria; order Squamata; family Sibynophiidae; genus Sibynophis; species Sibynophis collaris. The sequence goes on along the minus strand of JANHFK010001978.1, from coordinate 854,852 downwards.
TCACTGAAATGAAGTCACCCAGCAGGATTCCTTGAAATCCTGTGGTTGGTTTTATTTATTTATTTAAAGCAACAGGTACAGTACAACTTCCTAACTTCTTAGTATTTTTCATTATGTGTAACGTGGTTAGCTATTTAATAAAGTCTAAAATATTATTTAATAGCTGGCAAAATCGTTGACTTACACAGAATACTTGCTAATTATTTTCTTTCTTTACCCTGACTCCCTCCCCCTTACAAATGCTACACATGACTAAGGAAACACCCATTTCCATTTGTTTTATGTTAAATCAACATCTAACCACTCTGTGATTTCATTCAAAGAAAACAGAAGGAACACATTAGCTTTGTGGTTAGAGAGATTGATGGGCTCCAAACACTTTTAACCATGGATGGAGACTTTTTATTTTCTTTTTCCAGCCTTAGCAGCTGGTGTTTTTAATTTAAATAGATTTAAGAGAATGAAGATCATTTTATTGAACATAGGCCTTGTTCCTTGGACAAAAATTAAGTTAACTATTTTAATTAAGTAATATTCAAAAGGAACCTTGCTTAAAAAGACAGCAGTTAGAAAGTACAGTAAGAAGGGGGAAACTTGACTTATTTTAACAGTAAGAATGTACATGAGAAGTAAGCACTGACTCCCACTCCACATGCCAAATTCTTTATTGTGTACAGTATAGGAACAAGAAAACTAAGAGTAATAAATTGACTGTCAGGCCTGAAAGACCATGTCCACACATGAAGGTCCAATTAAACTGATTTATTGCTAAAAAACTTATGCACAGGAATCTTCTCAATTAAAGCAGGTCAGCAGTAAGGGTCAACAGAATTCAAGGGGGTTAAACTTAGTCTGCTTGTCACTAAATACGGATTCTAAACTGATCCATCTTTTAACTTTGCTCCCAGGTTCTGCTACTCCTTCTACATTAAAAAACTCAATTTTTACGATCCTGTAATCCCTTAATTTGGGGTAGAATCTGAGCAACTAGATGGAACTGAGGGTTAACTGGCTGGATATCTTTCCTGACGTCACATGGAGTTCACAGCAGATAATTTTTCTTTGCACGGAAGAGAAAAATCTGCCACTATCTAAGATTGAACTCTCAACCTTCCAAGTGGGAGGTAAGCATCTTCACCATTAGGCCACTACACCGCTCTACTCCTTCTCCTACATTGACTGGGTATAAGAAAGAAACAATTTTCTTCCAAATAATACATAGCTCTACTACGGAATATACAATTCTTCAACCCACTTCATAGATAACATTGCTGGACCATGCCACTGGTCATATCTGGTTTTATATCTAAAAAATAGAGTAACAAAAGAATAGTTATGTTCACTTTTGCAGAGGCAACTCAGGTTTGGGGACCTACAAGTGGGATACAGTTAAGAAATTGATAAATCTTTCCCTTAAGCATCGTATTTTATTTTAGATGTTAATTTATCTTATTTATTTCAATATCATCCTATCCCTTTTTTTTCCTTCCATTCAATTGTCTCTGATTTTCAGAGATTGCCTGGACAAGTTTTCTTGGGAAAGTTTTCAGAAGTGGTTTGCGATTGCCTTCTTTCCAGGCTTAAAAAACTTTACTAAACTCAAGATCACCCAGTTGGCTTTCTTCCTAAGGCAGGATTAGAACTCATAGCCTCCTGATTTCTAGCCAGATGCCTTAACCACTACATGAAAATGACTCTCATTCTATCCATACCTTCAGCTACCACTTTATGCTTGCTCGTGCTTGGCTATTATGTGGTGATAGACTGCCATTAACTGTGGGCAGGGAAACTGAAGGAGGAAATGCTTGGGAAAATGAAAGTAAGTGCTGTTCTTCCTCAAGGTGCTGCCTCAAGGTCACCCAGCTCGAAGAAGGAGGGAGCCACATATCAAATGGTGCTTGGACCAGAGGTGGGTTCCTATTGGTTTGGACTGGATCTTGCAAACCAGTAGTAGCGGTGGCGGGAGGTCCTGCCCATCCACCCAGACGTCATCACAGATGGTTTGTGCATGCGCAGAAGCTTCCATTACAAACCGGTAACAAAGGTAAGTGGAACCCACCCCGGGCTTGGACTGACAGTTATGAAAATATCTTGCCTGACCTGATTGGTTATAATGGGGAGGGCAATGAGAGACAGTTAAGGGAGGGGAAAATAGAAGTTAAGGATTTTGGCGCACAATTCTCAATTCTGGCTTTAAATACTGCAATACACTTGATCTCTAATAAAACTATACTTTTCTCAACAAATGGAGCCAAGAATCATTTCTATTTAGAGGTTTAAGTTGTGTCAGATCCAACAATACTGTATGCTTCACTGATACAAAGCCTTCATGCAATCAAATGAAAAAAGAAGCATTCCTACTTTGGAGCAAAAAAGTAATCTAGGCAACATTTACCATAGTTCTCTCAAATTTCCCAGTGCGAATCTAACTGCTGCAAGATCTATCATGTTTTTATTTTACCAATTATAAAGCTCTATTGTGATAATGATTTCCTACATTGCAAATACCTAATGTAGAAGGCTATTAATATCATTTAAATATAGGAGGGCCAAAATAATACATCTCCTGTCACCTCCTCCGTCACTCTAAATGAACATTTTCAAACATTCTTGTTTTTGACCAAAACTGTTCCAATGTGATTGAAAGCTTGGTTATGCCTTTTTAAAAACAGCAGTCAAAAGAGTTATATCAATGCCATGCCAGTATTTTAAATAGCATCAATCATTCACCTAGTAGCAGTTATAATTACTACATATACAGTTCTCACATGAAATTGTTCATCAAGATGCTATTGAAGTTTTCTGTTTCAAAAATCACCAAAGCACCTTTATAGTTTATCATGAAGAAAATATATATAAAGAATTTATAGGAGAAAGAATGGCTTTGGGACGCAGTTTCTTTCAATTCTACCTATTTCACAAAGCCAGTGTGGGGAAAATTGGAATATGTATGACATTTTGAGCTCCCAATGAAAGCTGGGATATAAATTTAACTGAAAAAAACATGCTAAGCTTCTTTTAGGAAGCCAGGTCAAACTGTTTCCATGTTTCTTGTTGGGAGTTATTATTGCTCGTAAAAATAATGTTTACAAAGGATTTTTGTCCAATATTATTTCTTATAATAATTGGGAGCAGATAATTAAAAGGAAAACTATTTGGAGCCTAAAGAAACATAGCTCAGTCTTAACTCACCCTCTTTTTTATTACTCTGTACAGTTTGCTATTTTTAATGGCACTATTTTTAATGTTTTATTATTTTTTCAGTTTCATTTTTTAAATGATGCGGATTCGTGTCTCTTACCCATGAGACCCACTGATATACAATGTTATAAATACCTTAATGAATAATATAAATAAACATTCACTAAAATATAAATTACGATAACGGAAGAAGCCCATAATGATTTAGTTCCTTAAATATTGGATGCTGGTTTAAAGTGCTGCAAGGAAAAATCTTCAGGCCTTGATAATTTCTGAAAGAAAGAATCTACAAAATAATAGTAATTACAGTAAATTCTATTATTGTACTATTGTTTTAGGGAAATTGTGTTTCATTTCATTTTATTCTTGATCATATGCATATATGACAGTAGTGGATTCCACTTACCTTCGCTACTGGTTCAGAACCGGGACCACACGCATGCGGGTGCTTGCTTCACTTGTGCATGGCACTTCTGTGCATGCGCAGAGTGTCCGTGATGATGTCTGGGTGGGTGGGCGGAGCCTCCCGCCACCACCACTACTGGTTCGCCTGGAACGGGGCGAACCAGTAGATACCCACCACTGATATATGAGTATATATAACACATGGAGAGGAAAAAAATCAGACCCATAAGAATAAGCAAATGAGTGGTCAGTATTCTTTTGTGGTATTTGTTTATACTTTTCTGTCATAGCCATATACAGAATAATATATGGAGTTGTATCTGTAACCAGTGAAGACGTGAAATATGGCTTTAATCTGTCTCCCAGTTTACCCATAAGAACCATTTTGCTTGAAATCAAATAATTGCTCATGACCTATCCGAATGCTGATCATTATTGATGATGATGCTGATCATTATTGTTTCCATGAATGGCCATTTAAATTAATTTGAAACAAGCTTTAACTTTGACACTTCGTTGCAATTGTGTCCTGAGTTTACTGCAGCATTAATCATTCCACATCTGACATCATACAGTGGTTTATCTTGCTGACAGAAATCTGGTGTGTGTGTGTGTGTGTGTGTGTGTGTGTGTGTGTGTGTGTGTGTGTGTGTTACCCTGATTGCTGAACTAAAGGAGCCCAATTTAACTTTCAAAATTTGTTCAGATTACAGTATTTTCATCCTGGCTAAAATTATTAATAAACTAGAATAGGATCTCTCATAATTGATTCAATCGAAGAAAAAATACAGCTCAATCAATACCATTGAAACTTCTATACATTTAATTAGGAACATATTATTCTATTGTGTATTTAAAAGTGTAAACAAATGCAGTCTTGTGATCTGAAAAATATCAACTGGTCTATTCTGCATGGTTTTACAATATGAAAAATATAAAGTTCATAGTGTAAAAGTTCTTCTCAAGCTACAAAAATCTTTGAACAGCTTTACCCATCTATAAAGAATGAGAAGTGGTTACTGTCATTCATTTGTCAATACATTTATAAAAAATTACAGTATTATTATATGTGGTTGCCTTTGAATCAGTTTCAAAATTTCAGTTGATTTAAAATTCAGCTGCCAGAATATCATCCAGTATTATTGTATTTATTAGTACTTGAAATACTATTTCTTCTAATCTGCATTTCTTTGTCTCTGGGACATAATACTAGGATTCCTGACACTGCTGTCTATAAGTTATCAGGTCCAGAGTCAAAAGTTCTATCTCAACTTTTATTTTAAAAAAAATGCCTTGAGATCAAGAAAGCTGGTCAAGTGATGATGTGAGAACCAAGAGATGCTACTAGTGAATCCAAGTCCTGCCTTAACCATGAATGCCAGCTGGTTAACCTTGGGTCAGTCACTCTCTCTCACTTCAGCTCACCTCACCTCGCAAGGTTGTTGTATTGAAGATGTGTTGGATGCATTTGCCTTGTTGAGTTATTTGTAAAAATAATAAAAGCAGTAGATAATAGATAGCTAGACAGATAGCTAGACAGACAGACAGACAGATAGATAGAATTCCCTCATCTCAAATCCCAATTCTAATTCCTGAAAGACTATCTAATTTATGATGAGCTATTGAATTTATAATATTAATTTTGAATCTTTGAAAATTATTCCAAGAACTCATATTTTTATCTTTATCTTTACAACAACTGTTATTTCAAATCAGGAAATAACCAATTGACAATCATACTGGAATGGAAATGTATTTTATTGTATTAAATGTAAGCTTGAAGTCTATATAATTATGCTCGGTGTATTGAATTTGAAACATGATTTATCTATTTAAATTTCCAGTACAACAATGAAATTTCCTTTATGATCAATTCTCTTAGCCATGTGCTACTTACAAAAATAGTAAAGATCCCTAAAGTTTTCTACAATATAATTTTAGAGAGCTGGCCAAATTGTGTGTGTGTGTGTGTGTGTGTTTTTGTGAGAAAAAGAGAAAGAGAATAGCTGCATTAAAAAAAGAAAGAAAAATGATATCGAAAATAAACAGAGGCGGGGTAAAAGTGCTAAATAGAATTGATGGATCCCTGATCTATTTTTTTTTCTTCAAAAGATTAAAAGAATGTATTCTTACAAATACAGCTATGGTATCACTTATTTTAAGAATAGCAAGAATAGCAAGAATGGCAAAAGGGGACAAAAGTTTTTGACAAAAGTATACATACATATATACATACATACATACATACATACATACATACATACATACATACATACATACATACATAGTTGTAATTTCAAACAGGAATGGGGAAATCATTCATTTTCTAACATTTATTTTATTTTTATATTTCCTATTTGTAAACTGCTCATCTTTGTCCTAGAGATTGGGTGATAGATAATCCTGAACTAAGTTACAGGAATTTTTTTTCTCTTTCTCATTTTCCTCCTATTAGTCTCAATATTATACTATATACAATTATTAACCATGCTGGAATTTGTATAGGCTTTCAAACAGGAATTTTCTTCACAGTAATTCTGTGAATTAGTAAAAAAGAGAGGTATCAGAAAATGTAGGGACTTAATCAAATACATAAAGAAAAGCTAGCATTATTAATACATAAAGAAAAGTTAGCATTAATCAGTGGTAAATGTTATTTTGTATCAGCCCTAAGTAGTAGTCATATGTGTTAATGTAAATATGCTCTGAAAACTACTTGCAATTTCATCTCTTACAATAGTTAATTGGTGTTGGCATATTGTTTTCTTTTCATTTCAAATCAGTTTGTGTGTGTGTGTGTGTGTGTGTAAACATTTGTGCATAGGTATACACTTAATTCCATTAGCAAAACTACTCTGGCATAATATACATATAATTAAAGCTACATATTCATCATCATATTTGTTAAGAAATATGCACTCCCCATCTATTGGGCATGAAACTTCTGTTAGTAAAACAATAAACATCTGTAAGTCCAGTTAGTGACATTGCAAAGATTTATTAAACATCGAATCAACTAATGAGCAATAGACGGTGGCAAAAATCATATGTTATATTGTTACTAACTCCTGAGATTTGCAGTCTGTTGGCATAATTTGGGCATGAATGCATAATTTATAGAAAAGCCTCTATTTTTTCCAGAGTTCCAGTTGATGAAAGTTGTATTTAAATACCCTGTAGTTAGATTATTAACTTTTGCAAAATAGAAACAGATGTGTGTCTTAGTATGCCATTAAATTTATGATTTACATAGTACCCCTGAATACATCAACAGAACCCAATGAATCTAATTTGCTTCGGGATTTACAATAACCTGATCTGGCATGTTGTAAGTACTGAAACACTTTAAACAAAATTAGAAAACTATTACATTTTGTTTGATTAAAAGTGCAATTGTCTTTATTAATGACAAAAACTTTACTTTGTCAAAAAAATTTCTTTGTTCAAGGATTTTTCTTTTATACAAATGTGTACTACATTTAATACATTTTTGCCGCTACTTTCCACATTTTAAAATAAACTAGAATAGGAGTCTCTCCAATACAGTGCCAAATCCAGCTTTCAAATGAATAGCAGATTTCATTAAAAAGAGAAAGAAAACTTAGCATTTGTTGTCAAGATCTTGTGCATAAAGTTACCTTTTTAATGATTATATTTAATGTGTGTGTTATTTATATATATTTATATAATTAATGGATGGCTATTTTTTTTCCAGAGCTTAATCTTACAGTTGGGAAGGTTTATTCCCCAGTAAACGTAAACTGTAGCTCCAGTGCTGGTGAAGTGTTACCACAGAATTGTGCATTTGTAACATACATATGTTTCGTGCCTTGTATGACTAGAAAAAATTATAATACTCATTAGCATGGGTAATTATTTCTTTTATTAAATTACATTTTCTTTTATTAAATCACATTTTCTATAACTACAAAAGAATCGGAACATTGAATAGCAATAGCAATAGCACTTAGATTTATACACCACTTCATAGTGCTTTTACAGTCCTCTCTAAACAGTTTACAGCAGCGGTCACCAACCGGTGGTCCGTGGACCACTGGTGGTCCGTGAGAAAATTTTG
>JANHFK010001978.1:818226-829669 GCA_036250565.1 Sibynophis collaris | reverse complement strand
TCTATTCTATTCTATTCTATTCTATTCTATTCTATTCTATTCTATTCTATTCTATTCTATTCTATTCCATTCCACTCTACTCTACTGTACTCTACTCTAGTCAATTCCATTCCATTCCATTCCATTCAGATGGAGCAGATGGCAAGAAGCAAGTGAATGGATGTGGGAAGACCTGTCAGATACTTTTTAAGGTAAAGTAATAAGTCTCCTCACCTATGTTAATTTTAGTTCTCTCTCTTCTGTTTTATCAATTTTGAACCTCTTTCTCCCAGTTTCTTCTAGTCTTCATGGAGTAAATGAATCAGTACAGCAGGAACTGGCATGAATCCATATGCAATTTCAAGTATTTTGAAGAGTCCCTAGAGTGTACATTATTAGGATATGATGTTCAACCTGTACAATTGTGTGTATCTCAACACTAGGTCTAAAAATGTTGCAAAAGATCAGACTGAATACAAATGCCTTGGGCCAGCCAAATCAGAAATCCCAATGGGTCAGAAAGAATATACTGGCTGAAAAATACATGTACAGTCTTAGATCTTGGACATCATACTTAAAACTTTGATTTGAAATCGTGCCTCATATTATGTTTTCTTCAGTTGGTAGCATGCCTTTGCTATTTTACAAACAGCAAAAAACTTCCAGGGCACGCTTGCTTGTGTGTTTGTGCGCATTCACACACACATACACATACATCCTGTATCTCACCCTCCTGAGATTATAGTTTTTCAGCCGTATTTTCCCCCAGGGTAAAACTATTTCAATTATTCAATGGCTTTACGTTTATTTCCAATGAGAACTTTGAGGAATGAGAAAGTCAAAGAACAATGGAAGATGGAAGATTGAATGGTTAAGTACAACTCTCCTGAACAATTACCAGGTTACCTTTCTATAAATTTTCATTTTATTTATGAACTCTGCAGGTACAGTATAATGAACTGTCATTTATTTGCTTGCAAAGATGCTCTAATTAAAAGGTAAAACCAACCTATTTTTTATTTAGTCTTGAAATAGGAAAAACTTTGCAACTCTTAGTGTGTATGTTTGCTCCCTATACAACATGGTTGCATGCAACTCTAACTGAAGATGGAGTGTCTAGATTCAGAAAGTATACCATTTTAAATTCACATATGCAGCAAAACCCTAGTGAAACATAAATAAGGATCAATTTTTATACAGTTCAACATGGTAAAACATTATATAGGCCTAACCCTCTTTCAATCTAAAGGAGAGATACAATTCTTTTCTTTACTGATAGAACATAAACTATATTTATGTGTGTGGGTATGTATATATTACAATAAATTATGTAGCAAAATGCATTGGTGAACACCCCAGGTTTCCAAAGCATTTCCAGCAGAGGTGGTAAATCTTTTTATTTCTTTAGAAACAACAACCAAAAAATACTCAACAAAAATTCAATGGGAGTTTTATAGATGGCTTTATAGGGTTTGAATATGCAAATACTTACATCTATATTAATATTATCCTTATCAACTTGCATATTTATTTTAAGTGAATTTTCATTATTTTAAAATGACAATTTGCTTGTTCTCACTGCATTTATTGGTGTCAGATACAGAAAATAGATTTCTGCTTACCATTCTGGGAAAGATGAAATTCATCATTATGCCAAAAGTACCCTGGAAAGCAAAGACACGTTATTAGTTATTATGCCCTTATCCACGGGGATTCTCAATATAATGGATCAGCAACCACACACAAAAAAATGAAACAAATCAATGCCTAAAAATACAAAGCAAGCTTTTCAGAGTGTGTCAAAAATGTCACATCTGCTTTTGTGTCAAAAATGTCACATTTGCCTAGGCCACTCTGGTCAAATCGGAAAGTCCTTGGTGTCTGTGCATGTGTGTGTGTGGGTGAATGTTATATATATAGTGTGAAAACTATGTATTTATAGACCATTCATTAAAGTTACTGTAGCACATAGATGAACTACTTGCCTGTAGGAAGCCTCAAGTTCAATCCCTGGTATTGCTAACAAAGACAACCACAAAACAAGTCATGTGACAGGCTTCTGCAACTAAAGGAGCAGCTACCACTAAACTGGATCAGGGTTGAGTTTCATCCACCCCCACCCCCAGAAGTGTTTCCGATGGCCAAGTGCTTCCACCGACAAAACTGAAAGGTTTGCTTCTTCCCCCCACTTCTTATAATGGTTTGGGAAAATGGGGTTTTCTTTAATGCAAAAATAGTCCCATGGAATCTCACAAAGGGTTCACAAGTTTATTTCCATCCATCTCCCCCCCCCTGAAAAATCATGCCCTGGAGATCTGTTAGCAAATTTCAGCAGCACACGGTAATCTAAACATAAGGGATTGATATGAGGGCAGCCTACAGGCCTTGGATTGCCTATTGACAGGGCAATGGTGAGTTAAATAAACAGTTTGACCTGACAAAAGCTACTTTTCTGTGTTTCTAAATTTACCCTTCCTACATGTCATGGTTAGCACATTCATAATAAGTAGTCACCCTAAATTTAAAACATCTGAAGCAGCAAGGTCTCCAACATCAGCACTCTATATACTGTGTTTCCCCGAGAATAAGACTGGGTCTTATATTATTTTTTTCTCCAAAAGATGTATTAGGGCTTATTTTCCAGTCAGGTCTTATTTTAGGAGAAATACGGCACTAAATACATCTATCTGACTGACGATGTTAAATGGGGCTTATTTTTGGGATATCCTGAAAAATCATGCTAGGGCTTATTTTCTGGTTGGGTCTTATTTTCAAGGAAATACAGTAGTTCCAGATAAGTGCAAAAGTCATATAATCTGCTTGACCAACCTCAGAATATTACCAATCCATCCTTATACTCATGCTGCAGTATGCATTTAACTTTCTACAGCCCTCCCCAAAATTGAAATCATTCCCCAAATAATTCCAGGAGATGCAGTGGCCTCCACAGGGGAGTTGGGCCAAAAGGAATAATGAAAGCAGCAGCATGGCGAGACCATGCTGCCTTCTCCGTGCCCCTTTATTTATTTATTTACTTGGTTGATTTATATCGCCGTCCATTTCGCAAATTGCCACAGTGGGTGGCGAGCACAGGATTAAAAACCAACATAATCACACGCCCCGTAGAAAGGTGTGGGACTTGTGGCAGAAAGCCATAGTGCTGCTTCTTAATCGTTCTGACGAAAGTGGCAACTGCCTGAGGACGTGATTGGGCAGCTGAATCTTTGAATCCAACATTTTGGGAGCTTGCCAAGTTTAGGATTCCTGTGACAAAACCCCAACTGGTAAAGTAAAACTTAATAATAATAATAAAGATGTGATTAAATTAAACACATAGCAGAATTTTCCCCTGGCATCAAATAGCTTACTGTTGTGAATTCTAGGAATCAACTTCTTTGAACTTTGGCTCTTCAGCTAAATGTCTGACACAGAAATATTATTTTGTCCTTCTTCCTTTAAAGCTTCAGTGTGACCATTCACTGTAAGCCTACTGCTTGTATCACTAATGCTGTGATCTCACAGGATCCTTTAGGTCATGTTTGCTCATCCAACTTTCTAAAACAGCAAACTCATAGTCAAAAACCCTTCTTTTTTTCTTTTTCTTTCTTTCTTTTTTTTTTTTGATCACCAGTTCCTGAAGAGGGCAGCACGTTCTAGATATTATTGAATCATAATCTAAGGCAGTCTGGCTTTATTGTATTGAGGGTTGGGGGGGTGCATAGGTAGATATATAAAGGCAGATAGCTGGCTATTCATACCTCTTCTGTGGAAGAATAAACCAGCTCATTCTTTTGTCAGGTTACAAGTCAAGGTCAAAACTGCATGGATTATTAAGGGGAACATTTAAATAAGATACCTGGAGCGGTGTATTTAGTAGAGAGAACAACAAAATATCAACAAGAAGTACTTCCACGAGGAGTGAGTTTTATCTTTAATACGGGAGATAACTTTTTTCCCTTATTGGCAGCGCATAGACTGTCACAAAAACTTCTAAAGGGGTTAGATTTAATTATCTCACTCCTTGCACATTTCATCTCGATTGCTATGGCAACATGCAGTTGCCTCAGCAGCAATGCACACTTTAATCAGATATTTCCTCACTCATTTCATTGCTGTTCACCACAGCTATGCAATGAAATTTATAGCCAAGCCGTGTTAGATATTGCAGGACTTTTACAGAAATGAATGTCATTCCCTCTTCCCATTCCGGAATTCCAGACGTGTGCATTCATAAGTATGCAAACATGAGCCACCTACTCAAACATTTTTTTTTCCAGAGAGTTTGGCACCAGATTATAAGATAAGATAAGTATGTGTAGTTTGAAAGACATTTCTACTTCACTGAATTTAGGTTGTTTTCTTTACACCTCCCTCTTTACAAGGCAACCATCCCCTTATAAAGCAACTCAACCCTGCAAACTAATAGGTAGCTCTTTAATTTCTGAAGCAATTGTGGGAACAGAAAACACCATATCTAACCAGACTATCATTTGTTCCACTTCCACTCTCACCCCACCCCTCTCCAAAAAAAATAAAATAATAAAAAAGCTTTTTGTTTGATTATTCATTCCTTGATTAGACACTTCTGGAGCAGATGACATGGCCTCCTTCAACTGCCTGATGGAGAAATCAGGGACAATTGCTAAAACACAAATAATTAGGGGCAGTGAACCAACAGCAGGAGTACAATTCATAAAGCAGACAATGCAATCATTCAGAAAACTAGAAAAATGTGCTTGCTGTTGGATTATAGGAATGTGTGGTATACTCAAATATGCATCTGGCGAAAAAAAATGTCAGCAGTTGGGCCTGAAGTACATGAGATGTTTATGTTTCACAGATGTATATATATGCACACCCTTGAGAATTGAACGGGGGGCACTTTTTTGCTCTGTTTATGAAAATATTAGCATATTAGATGCCATAGTTCTCCAAATTAACTATATTTGAGTCACTGATTGTAGTAAATGAAAGCTCTTTCACTTTTGTACACAGCTTTATTCCAATAACAGATACTGTAGTATCTTCTGTAGTATCAAAAGGATTCTTCTTTTTTGAAATAGGAGTTCTATTTTTGCTGGTAATTGTGAGGATTCTTCGCTTTTTAAGTTTGTGTTTTAGAATAACACAAACCAGGGCCATGGTAATAGTGTTAGAATAGTCTTTGAAAACCAGTCACCCATACAAGTTGCTCACGAGAAAAATATTATAAAACCAGAATTATGTAAGATCATTCAGGACTTAGTAGCATGTTCAAGGTCAACCATTTCATTCTGTGTTAAATGATGGATGCACAGCATTTTGCTTATCATTAACCTTGATTCTATGCAGACCTTCTCCTCCATATGGTCCTGCTGAACACAATCCATTATTTTCATTTAATAGTTCCCTCTTAAAAGAGTATTTTTATTGTTGTTGTTTTTAATTGTGTTTTTATGCTATGCTTTTTATAATTACCGTAAATTGAAGGGGTTTTTTTTTTTAAAAAAAATAAGGCATAGTGTATAAAGACTTTACATAAATAAATAAAGATCATATTAGCAGGTGTTATATTATAAGAGCTTTTTAAAAAAATAATTGCTCTCCCCCTTAAATACAGAATATAATTCATGTATACACAATGTCTAAGTTGAAGTGGCCTCCTTTCCTACCACTTCTGTGGAAAATCTTCTTCTGTCCCTAAATATATGGAAACAGGAGACTTTTAAAATTTATTACATGCATTTATTTGTTAAATTTGTATGCTACTCATCTCGACATCAAGTGACTCTGTCAACCCTGTTTCCTTTTCCATATATATATAAAAAGCCAACCTAGATATTACATGGGAAGTTTATTGGATCGCATCACATTATTTTGTTTTATGAAAAGCAAATGAGATTAAGCTGTGGTGAAATCCAAATTTATTTTACTACTGGTTCTGTGGGCATGGCTTGGTGTGCAGGGTGAACATGGCTTGGTGTGCATGGCAGGGGAAAGATACTACAAAATCTCCATTCCCACCCCACTCCAGGGGAAGGATACTGCAAAATCCTCATTCCCTCCCCACTCGGGCCAGCCAAAGGTGGTATTTGCCGGTTCTCCGAACTGCTCAAAGTTTCTGCTACCGGTTCTTCAGAACCTGTCAGAACCTGCTGGATTTCATCCCTGAGATTAAAGTACAGCTTTTGACTGTAACCATGCAAGAAAAATGAAAAGAACTTTTCCCTTTCTAATCCAAATAATTCTATGTCTTTCCATTGCCCCATTATTGATATGCTTATGGAAAGAGAATTATGTAAGTACTCACTCTATATGTACCAAATAACTTTCCTTCCATGGTCAATATTGGCTCCCAGTGATTATTTAGATTAAGGCTATGGAGTAAAGGAAAGTCTTCAGATGCTATTGCTTGCCTGATTTAAATTAAGAAATGTCATGGTTCCTTCAGAGAAGAAAAAATATATTTGACAATTCAGGCTAGAGTCTAATTTGAAACAACTCACAGTTATAGTATAGTCAGAAGCAGAGAAATAGCTTTATGTTTCTAGATATTCAAAGATGACAAATCAAATTAAAGAGAAAAATCATATTAATCCACTGGAAGGGTGTGGAAGAGAATAAGGTGCAACCCTTCCCACCCAGGTTCCCTGGTATACTTCAGATGACATCAGGAAGATGTCATGAAAACTGTACCCTTTCTGGAGAAACAGTATCAGGATGATGGGAATATTTTGAAATTTTCTTCCTGGGAGTTGGCACTTGAAACTAGCCAACTGCTTTCTTTCTCATGCCTCTGACACATCTATCATCTTGATTCATTGGTTAAAGTTAAAACACCATCTCAATCAGTGAAGAAAGAGGCTAAATAGATTTTTCAGAATAATGATAGGAAAATATATCCATGCACGAATGAATGAATGAATGAATGAATGAATGAATGAATGAATGAATGAATGAATGAATGAATGAGCTTATAATTTGACTTTCAGCCTTATTTATGTCCAGGCTTTCTCCAAATATTTTCAGCATAATAAAACATAGCACAAAGAAAACTTGAAAAGATCAGGCAGAACAGATTGTCATTTAAAAAGAAAAACAAAACATAAACACCAGCTAAATCAGTGCAAGATTTTAATGACTACAACGAATAATTTGATAAAACTGAAGTAATATTTACATAAACATTGGCAAGGCCCTTTATAGTTTGGGTCCTTATACTTTCATCTGTTCCAGATAGGATCTACCTATCTGATATATTGATGACTAGAAGCTTGGAAGCTTTCTCAATAATAGTCTCACCTGTGGAATTGTATGTTCCCTCTCCAAAGTCAAATTAATCCCTTTCTTATTGTCCTTTTAGAAGAGTGTAAAACAGTATATTTCAAAGGAGTCTTTTGTTGAAAGGTGCATCGATTGGAGGCTGTAACTGTTTTTAATTTGCATTTAATTTGCATTTCCTTTTGTTGATTGTAAACAAACTGAAATGAACAGAGTTGTATACAAGTTTATGCCAATAGTAGTAATGCCTACAGTGTTTAGTAGCCACCTGATGCTTACTAGAGAAGAACCTTGATGGACCATCCTTGGCAAGCGGTCCCAGACTGTCTGCACCTGGATCATATCTCACTTTTACTATCAATTTTTGCAATGAAGCTCCTCCTGTGTCAGCTGAGAACGCTTCTGAAAAAACGCATCATGTATTTACAGTATGTCTTTCTGGTCTACCCAAAAGCCTGCCTTGCACTCACAAGGTGTCACGTGATGTAAACACTTTAGGCTAACTCATAATGAAAGCAGCGTTGGCCTCCAGTCTTTGGGCCAATTACTAGAGGAATAAAGCTAAAGCAAAAGTCCTTGGATTTGGTAGATGAAGGAATAATGGCAAGGATCCCACTTGTAAGGTGTCTCTGTGGCTATTACAAGTCTCAAACCACTTATAAATGCACAGATGGTAAGCCTGCACCTTATACTGTGGCACTGGATTCAGTAAAGTATAATTGTTGTGTCTTTCCTAGAAGGCACTTGAGTCTAGAGCAAGGTTTTCCACTGCTTGGTTTGCCAAATTTTACAGAAAATTAAGTCCACCGAGTTTGCAAAAATTATAATATACGCAAGCAGGCATATATTTGAGCAGCAATATTATGTGGCCTGCATACTTAATCAACAATAGCTATAAAATAAAAGGCAGGATTTTTTTTTTAAAAAAAAGTCTAATAAATAAATAAAATTCAATACCATACAGAAACTTTTTTTAAAAAAATTCTAGCTTAAAGTGTGAAACTGAAACCTGTGCAATTTTCCATGTTTCATGAGTATGCATGTGTTCTTTGGTGCTATTGATGTGTAAAATTATTAATTTAACCCTACTAAGGTTTGCTCTCCGGCATCTCTATGGCCATCCCAAATCAGTTTTATGTAAGAAGAAAAAGTGATAATTAACCAGTCTCTTTCTTGCAAGGGAAGCTATTTTATTTGTTCTCCATCCAAGTTACAAAGGGCAAGTGCTGCAATGGTGAAAGTATCAATAAGCTGGAAAGAAGTTTCAACATAATGTTAGTCATCATAGTACTTTTGTAAACCTATTTTTTGTATATCACTCTATGTAGGCATCAGGAAGGGCATCCAGTCAGTAAATGCTCAATACCATTCACTTGCTCCACCCTGATGCAAGGGATTACAAGGCCATTAAAAGAAAAAAAGAGTACTTTTTTGATCAAAAGTGGCATAAAAACAAAGAAAATGAAATCTATTCTTGGCTGATGCTGGAGAACAATCAACCTAGTCAGGAAAGGTGTCAAGCATGGACTTAGTCTAGACTCATTAAAGAAACAGGGGAGCAAGGTTTGACCCTCTCCTCATCCCCAAATGCCTTCCTAGGCAAAAGCTGTCAGTCTGAGGAGATTCTTGTAGAATAGGCATCAAACAATGAAGTTGCTGGTTTGAACTCTACTGATAAGGTTGCGCCTGGCATTCATGATTAACTTAGGAATTGTAATAAAGTAGTATTAGATTGATTATTGTTAGATACATGTAATATCTATATGAAAGAAGTCCAGACTTATGCATGGAAATTGTTCAGTAGGAATAGTAAAGAGGATAAATTATGAAAGCCTATGTTGACAGCATTAGCAAATGCCATGACTTGTGAACTTGCATTAGATATCAGGACACATGTATGCAACATCTACATTTGGATGGTGATGTCACTGCACAGCAATTGTCATTTTGGCCTTATGATAGTTCTCTGTGGACACCATCATTCTCTGTGGCACAAGAAAAGTGTATCCAGTTATAGCATCATTAGGAATCAATTAAGAACACAGAACTTTCTTGAAGAAGAAGGAAGATTGAATTAGCTCATACATTCCTGGCTCCACTTGGGAAAAAAATAAAGGGAACTTCAGGGAAGTGTCTGCACAGATTGAAGAAAAAAGAATTGAGAGTGAGAAAAATATTTTAAAAAATGATCTGTTTGCAATTTCCACCTATAATATGCAGTGTTACCATTCTCTCACATAATTTCTATCAGAGAGAATATTGATTTTTCTTCCCCTGCTGAGTTGCCTAATAGCTCTGAAAATGATTCTCTGAATCTGACTTTAACATGAGATCTTTGCTTTCTTTCAAAGTGGTAATTAGGAGGGGGAAAAATGAATGTCATGTTGAAAAAAAAAAGAAGAGCCATAGACAAAGATTTGTCACGTAAGGAAAAGAATTTGCCATAGAGACAATAAATAAATAAATAACACAATGAGTTTGTCCCCATGAGACTATTCCTTAGGAACATGTCCTACATAATACATTGACTCTCAAATGTAAACATATCAATGAATTGAAAAACAGGAAGGTAGTTATAAATTACCATAATTACTTCAGGCAGATATGCATTCATAATCCTATTGTATGTGCCTAATTCTATTGGCATAAGGTATCTTGTCAATTCTATAGGTGTAACCTGAAAAAAAGACTCTTGCAACTTGTATTCTGTTGAATCCAGTGGGACTTCTTAAGGGAGGGGCAGGAAAGCAGAGTGAATTCCCTAACTCTCAAATTTGCCTATTTTTGTTCTTATTCTGTACTTGAATTCTTCAGCACAAAGAATTTAATAGGACTGGAAAACATCCATATTTAATCTTTACATAGAAGTTGCTTGGTTTTGATTTGCATTTAAAATTCTTGTACACCGGTCTAGCGCAAGCGTCACTTTTGTATGTATCACTCAACCATATGATAACCAATTTATGTTTTTATGATGCTACTTTTATTTATTTATAGCTACTTAATTGTAGAACCTCACCCTTGATTTCTGTTGAGCATTGGTTTGATCATCAAGAAAGTTTAATTGCAGGGGTCTTGATATAATCTTGGCAATATAATGGATTAGGCAATGTGGTCCTTTTAATATGCTGAATTACAACTCCTAGCATCACTTGCCATTGCTTATAGCAATAGCAATTAGACTTATATACCACTTCACAGTGCTTTGCAGCTCTCTCTAAGTGGTTTACAGAGTCAGCATATTTCCACCCAAAATCTGGGTCCTCATTTTACCAACCTCAGAAGAATCAAAGGTTGACTCCACCTTGGGCCTAGTGAGATTTGAACTGCCAAATTGCAGGCAGCCGGCAGTCAGCAGAAGTAGCCTACAGTACTGCATTCTAACCACCATACCACCGCTCTTACCCTATACTTATGCTAACAAGAGATGCTAGGAAATATGCTTCAATATCTGGAAAGTTATGGGCTCCCTACCTCTCCATGAAATGGCAATGGCTCTTTATTACTAAGTAGATCTTATCAATACTTGAAAGAACACAAAGTTAAAATTATACCAGTGATTACAGGTATTACTAATGAACTACTCCCAGTCAGTGGATAGTTTCCATTACATAACAATACACCATAGTGGTTTACTTTGAATTGGATGATACAATCGTTACCATACAATCATAGTTATTGTGATTTTTTCCAGTCTAGCATGGGATTTGCTATTCATCAACTCTAGAAGATAGGGTGATGGGAGAAGCTATTCTAAATGCTAGTATCATAAAGAATGAAGCTTTGCCACTACTTCTGTCTCAAAACCTGGTGAGAAATATACATCATTTAAGTTCCAGCTGCTTGTTAGGATATACATGCATCTGGAACTACCTAAGATAAATTTAATACCATTCCTAAAGTTTGAAATTCACACTATTATTTGAAACGTATTTATGTGTAATGGAACTATGTGTACAATTCCTCCATTTACAGGTTTTAAAAACTAATACATAATTTACACATTTCAGGAAAGTTAATGGTAATTAATATTCTCAAAATCTGTTCTGAAGTATCCCTTATTTCTCAAATATCAAATGGTATCTTTTATTTAAGAAGAGGAAATCGGCAGAATTAATGGATTTGTCCCAGGGGTGAAATCTAATTTTTTTTGCTACCGGTTCTGTGGGCGTGGCTTGGTGGGCGTGGCCATGTGGTCATATGA
>JANHFK010001978.1:770164-780269 GCA_036250565.1 Sibynophis collaris | reverse complement strand
TGAATGCAATATTCCAAGTGTGGCCTTACCAAGGCATTATAAAGTGGTATTAACACTTCACGTGATCTTGATTCTATTAAAAGCTAACCTATTTATTGTTACATTATGGTACTTTTCATATATATTATGACACTTTTTTTTTTAGTTTTTCAATTATCAAAAATCTATTGGGAGTTTTATCCTTTTCTTACAAAAACACTAGAAGGATTGTTCTGACAAAGAACAAAAACAGAAGAGGAAAGAGGGAAAAAGTGGGAAATACAATAAATATAAACAAATGAAATTTCCCATCAAGATTCAGCCCCTTTCCTCCCATGAGGGAAGATCTGTTGAAGGTTGAATGCGCCTCCTCAATGGTACCCTGAAAACATTGTGCCTTCCAAGAAAAGAATGAATCTAACTTTTAGGTCAGTGTTTCTCAGCATTGGCATCTTCAAGAAGTCTGGACTTTGATTCCCTAAATTCCTGCCTGGGAAATCCTGGGAGTTGAAGTCCGTATATCTTAAAGTTGCCAAGGTTGAGAAACATGGTTCTAGGTCTTTGAGATGACTCAGAAGAAAGATTTCACTCTTCCACAGGATGTTTAGACTAGCATATATTTAGGAAGCTAGGTTAATTATTGTTTTATCTGTTGCTGTTTTATTTGATTGTAAACTACCTTGAGTCCATGGAAGGAAGCATTTTTTAAAACATATATAAATAAGCAAACAAACATACCGTACATATGTTTCAGTTTTGCTGGATTTAAAAGAAGGAAACAAACTAAATCAGACATTGGTCATCTTCACATACTAGTCTTTTAAAAATGCTTCTCAAAAAGAAACAGTTTGCAGTGTATTTTTTAAATTATTATTAAGAAAGCATAATATCATTTAAATTTCAAGCCTGAACTGAATGGTTGGCTAAAATGAAATTAAAAGTACAATAGAATACTTAGGTCAAGTGCTGGACAGCTGGTTGTGCTCAAAATCAAATAAATGAGAAATTGTCCTCTCAAAATTAAGTCTGTGGTTTTCAGTCTCATTAATTATCAGCCTGGCCTAGCTGTAAAGCCATGTAATTGGTATAATTTTGATGGGTTCTTTTTAAAAGAAAATCATGTTTGACCCTCTGGTTAACGCCATAATTTATTCTCCATTTTAGGATATTACAGCATGTCAGTAATTTAATCAAAGAAGGTGATCAACCACCATGGCTTCAGCAGTTTGTTTATTTGTGCTTTCTAATCACAACTGTCAATATATACATCTAAACAAGGCATAAAAATGGTTGCTTCTTTCTTTCACATAAGTAATGGATGACTGCAGGGGTGAAATCCAGCAGGTTCTGACAGATTCTGGAGAACCGGTAGCGGAAATTTTGAGTAGGTCAGAGAACCATCAAATGCCACCTCTGGCTGGTCCCAGAGTGGGGTGAGAATGGAGATTTTGCAATATCCTTCCCCCAGGAGTGGGGAGGGAATGGGGGGATTTTGTCGTATCCTTTCCCTGCCACGCCCACCAAGCCACGCCCATCATCACACCCACCAAGCCACACCATGCCTACCAAGCCACGCCTACAGAACCAATAGTAAAAAAAATTGGATTTCACCACTGCTTAACTGCCTCATAAAAGAGAGTAACTTTTAGACCAGAATATTGAAAAGGATTTTGCAGAACTATAGAACAAGTAAGTAACCACTAGATACATTTTGCTCCCATCTAGTAATCCAAAAGGAAAGTGTATCCAAGGCAGCTGACCACGTTCAATTTGTAGTACAAATATATATTCTAAGTCACAGTCTCCAGGGGTACATTTTTTTCTGGGTGATGGTGATGGTGGGGAAACTTCAACACAGAAAAACACAGTGAAATTGCCTGAAAGCCTTCTTATAAATAAGACTCGCAATGGATACTACCTTAGTTAATGAAAAAGGCTGAAAGCAATGCTTCTGAGCATCTCCCAAAGCCATTTTACTTGTTTCCCAGTGTGATTTTTGCTCTTTATCTAATCATTGACGACATAAAAATAAAGCAAAAGGCTGAGAAAAAGAGAAAGAAGACCTTTGTACCTATGTTAAAATCTCCATAGCCTCTTTTGGCTGAAATGAAAATGATCCATCCAAAAGAAATAGCTCAAGATTTACAGTAATTCTTCCTAGCTATAGAGTTGACATCACAATGCTTTTCCTTTAAAGCCCCTTTTTATTATTACTGTAGAGGGCTTTTAAGCTATAGGGAGTCTTTATGGAGTCAAAGGTATGTGTGTGTTTGTGTTTGTACACATACACAAACATATAATCAACCAAGCAGGGAAAAAGAAATCACCCAAGGATAATTTAAAGCGAATGCTTACTATTAATTGAGAGGAAAGTTAGACAGTAGTAGCTTGAAACACTGGCAACAGAGACAGGATGAGAATATTTAATGGGGACAGTAAATTCATGCTACAATAGGGTATAGATTTCTACTAATGCATGGGAGATAGCATTTCATCTCAGATGTAGACAAAACCCCACTGATATATTGTATAGTAGGAGTAAAAGTGTCTAGGAGAAACAAGTAGGTCTCGAGTAATTTGTAGTAAACCCTGAATTTCTGGCTCTTATGGCAAGGAAATTTCTGATCCATAGAAACTACAGGGAAGTGAGTTTTTCTACTTGAATTATGTGGTTAGTGGTATTTTTGTTTTCATTCAAATGAGTTTTGTTTTGCATCTAATTCTGTTGGTAGACTTTGGAATGCTATTAAAAAGCAAAATAGAAGTGATGAAGTTGAAATTTATCCAACTCTGATTTTTATATATTTGTATTTAATAGGGCTACTACTATCACAAAAGCCCACATGATCACTAGAGGTTACAAAGGACATGTAAAAACCTCTTTTTCATTTTTTTCCCAGTTTTCATTCAGTTAGCTGGAGAATTCTGGGAGCTGAAGTCCACATATCTTCAAGTGGCCAAAGTTAAGAAACACTGATCTGATAGTTATCTAGACAACGCAGGTTTTACTAGCTCTAATATTTAGTAACACACAATATTGCCATAATATTAAATTGCATGATCTTCAGTTTATGACATTACTTGCACCAGACTGAACTTACTAAAGTGGACACTCTTTTTCTGTAGAAATCTTCCTATTATCACTTATGCTTTAATTCCTGAATCCATTGCTTTACCAATGAACAAGATATAAAAAATCCCTGTGAGTGTTTACTGTAGAGATTGCATTGTTTTGTTAGAGGGAGAATTATGGGATTATCACAAAATCCATTGGCTAGAAGAAAGAGAATTATTGAACTCCAAAGATGAGCAAAAGATATAAGGGATAATATAATCAGAATAATAAAATCGGAATAATATAAGGGATCATAATTAGCTTGTTCTAGTCTAATTTTTAGAACACTAGATTTTCCACCCACCCCTCCTCTCCCAAAGCAAAGGCGGGCATTCATTTTGACCATAAGGAAAGAAATCATACTACAGAAATTCTGTCATTAAGTCATGTCAAATACACTACATTTATAAGCTGGCATACAATGTTGTCACCTCACTTAGGGCTTATGAAGTATGATCCTATTGTGAATTTTTCAAGCGTTCCAGCCTCAGAAGGCCTTGCCATAAGTCCCAGGAATTTGATTTGAAATCCAAAATTTCCTAGAGGCAAAAGGTTGAAGAAGGCTACAGTAGGAATAAATTACATTTTCAGTTAACTTTCCTAAGCTTATCTCCACATTCAGAAATATTCCTTCTAAAATAAAAAAAATAAGATGGATCCACAAATTATAGCAACTATACAATGCTAAGTTCCCTAGGGGCATCTGTGGCCTGCTTTCTATAGAGGTCTGTATTCAATCTACCCACCGTGTAGAAGATTTGGCAGGACGAGGCAGTTGCTTACATTACAGTGCTTGCAAATCTGTATGGAAAGAGCCTGTTCAATAAAAAGGTGACAATCATTCAAAGGAAGTAGCACTATTTTTAGGTCAAGAATATAAAATAGCTCTACTCACAGTAGCCATTCTCCCTCCTCCTGCCATCAGAGACAATGAAACGTTTAAAGAACTGCATGGCATTAAGAATTCAGCAAGACTGGACTTCTGTCATGAAGAACAGGGAAGGACGGCTAGGAACAGGAACCAATTAGATGTTCTTACTTGTAAAATGTCATCATATAGCCGTTAAAGGAACGACCCCTCTATCAGGAAGGAAAAGTGGAAACTTTGCAGTCTTAAGACTACTGCCAAGTAGTCTTAAAATCGCTCCATCTTAATATATAATTCCTATCTCCCTCTCATCAGAATGACTGGCCTTTAGCAACTGAATGACAGAAGAGATATAGTCAAGAAACCTTTCCTAATTACTGCAGCCTCCCTCGGCTTCATATCTTCCTAATATATCAGACACGAACAGCTCTCCTGCAGTTACAATATCTGCATCTAATGCAAACTATGGAGCTGAACAGAATATAGTACCTCTGTAAAATAAGATTGTAACTGGAAATCATTGAAAATATTTTTTTCTTCTGCATTTATCATCACCACCACCACCACCACCACCACCATCATCGATTCAACAAGATTCAGAGACTTGTGGGCTCTGACTATGTTGTATTCATGTACGTACGTTGCAATTGAAATGAAATGGGAATTGAAGTTATTTCCTTTTTCACCAACAGAAATCACCTTAGTATTCAAGCTTATTTTTTAAATATCTGAATTAGGATTACTATTTATTTCTTAAATGCTAAACGGACAGAAATCCCCTTCTGCAATGTTGGTTGAGAATCATTATTTTGAATATTTCAAGGAAGAAAATAATTAGATATCAGATGCTTCTCACTTGCCTGATATAAAAATACATTGCACTAAAAATACAATCACAACCGCCTCCAATGACATTTATCAGATACACTTAAATATCCTGATAAATTTGTTTGTTATTGAGCAGTAATAAATGACCTATATCTTAAATTTGTTCACTCTACATTTTCAGGGACAGATAAGTACGATTCAAATGCTATATAAATCAAACCAAGCTTGAATAGTGTATGTCATCAGATAAAACTTGAGTAGTGTCTATCATCTGATTTAATGCACTCTTGAGTTAATAGTTAAAGCAAGTTTCTGATTTGTCCACACTCTAAACAATACAAGAGATTTATGCTGATATGTTCCCATTGTTTATGTAATATGATATTTTCTTTAATATTATTTGAAGTGTATTGCTATTGTAGCAGGTTCATAAAAACAGTTCTCCTGTTTGAAATTATCTCAATCCCTATTAAATTCAGCTTTTTAAATTAAAAAAACAACAACTTTGAGCATATAAACAGTTGACAGTGGGTGCTGTATGTGTAAAAAAATACACATTTCAGGGCTTTTAGCAATCCTGCATTCATTGTAAACAAACTATTTATAAGTCTGTTGATCACAAAATAAAGGGAAATACTTGAAAGATATGGCATACCTGAAGCCCCGAATCATCAAAAGAAGCAGACCAAATTTGGCATGGGATTTGCCCTCAAAATTGCAATTAAAAATATGGGACAGGAATTCTGGATGGTGACTGAATTTAGAAAGATGAGAAAGAGAGTTCCATTAAACACTGGAGGCAATTTTCACCCAGGTGACACTGTTAAGCTTGGAATGGCTTGGAGTCTCTTTAACAACCTCCACCTAACACCTTCCTATATGGTTTAGTATTAGTTTGGAAAAACGTCTGTATGTGCACAGCTGAAAAAGAACACTGACACTCCAGTCCAGATGGCACACAATTTAATCACAAAAACCTTGGGAAGACTCTGCAAGACTAAGGAGCAGGCTGCTTTCCCAATTTTAGGACTTTTTTTCCCCCTCACCTGCCTCTTACCACCTGGAGTCTGATCCAGGACATTTCACAATCTTATATCAAACCTGATCTCAATCCTGGATAGGTTTTCTTCAGCTACACAATCCCCATTAAAAAAAAATAAAAAGAGCTTAGCAATGGCATTCAGGTCCCAAAAAACCAATGTTAACCCAGGACTACCTGAAATATTTTGTGACTTATTTGCTAAATCATATGTTACAACATTATACGCAAAGATGTATATTACAAAATTTTGCTGAAATCTAAACTATTTGCATTAAAAAATAAAACCCTAATACTTTATTTTTAAGAAAATGTTCTTTAAACGGCATTGATTTATTTTCCTGTTAAACAAACATAGACAAAACTGTGTCTGAAACCTTCAAGATATCCTGACAGCCTTCATAATCCCTCAACATGTCAACACTTCCTGTGTGGAACATATTGAATGGATGTTCTTTCCATTTAACCAGGCACATAGCAATTAATGTTAGACCAAGACTGGGTTATCTGAAGTCCTTATTCAGCTGTGGAAATTTACTGGGTGACTTTGAGCCAAACACTGTCTCTTAACTTGACTAAATCACAGGATGATAGTGAGAATAAAAGGATTATGGAATTTTTACATCATCAGGGATTCTGGAGGAAAGGCAAGATATAAATGCAATCCATACAAAGCAAATAAAAATAAAAGACTGCCTTCTGTAGAAAACTCCGTGAGCGCTAATGAGTTAAGCAGGACTTTTCACCAAGTACATGTGTACAGAAAAGAACCATCTGAGCAATTTTGGTTTCTAGAAGTTTTGAATTACAACCTCTGTAACCCAGCCACTATGGCCAATGATAAAAAAAAATTAGGGAGTTTAATCCAAAATCTGTTGAAGACACCGTCATGCTTGCTTGTCTACGCTTAATATATGCTTACATTTTAAAAAAAAATGCTCCCCTCTTCTAAATACGTTTATTGAACTTTCTGATTTCCTCAGAGCATTTATTGCTGATACTAAAAGGGGTCTCTGCCAGACGTTGAGCTTTTTCTACCGGAAAATGTTCTTCCTGTACATTAAAGTACAGCTAGATTTCTTGAACATTTGTGATTCCGTCTGATCAGAGGAAGGAAAAAAAGAAAAGAAAAGAAAAAACCCATCTGGTATTCTAATGATCATTAGTATTACAGCATAAACACACAGACACACACAAAGAAAAACTTGGAGTTTGCTTCTGCCCTTGATTGCAGTCTTTTCTGATGTGCTTGTTTCCATTAAAACGATCTGCCTTTGTATGCGCGGGATTTCTGCCTTTCTGTTTCATCATGCCGTATTCCTGTCCTGAAAGGATGCAGGGGAGGCAAATAATAGCATTGCCTGGAGCATTTTGTTTATCACAGATCCCACTGTTGTTTTTATCATCACCGAACAGAAAGTTATTTCCTCTACATGAAAAAGATGCTTTTGTAACTTCTAGATCAAGACTTGTCAATATGTGTTTCCTGAACATTCCGGTGCATCGGTTAAAAACCTCTTTTGGAGACGGTTGTTGTTTTTGCCAGGAGTCCTTTTGGCACAAATTCTTTCCAGCAATTGCCAAATGTGTAGCTCCAAGGTGTGATCTTGTTCCTTTCTCCTCCTTCCCCCTCCTCCCCTTGCCATTAAAAACAGTTTTCTGTTCACTTTCACTCTCCGTAAATTAGCTGCCATCAAATTGTTTTGCTAATCTCTGAAGCTTTGCAGGGATCAGCAGGCGCTGAGAAAGAGAGAGAATGGGAGTGTTTGCCACACCCTTTCTGGCCCTAAGTCATGCTCTTTTCTCACCAAAGAAGGATGTAGAGCAGTCATTAGGTGCAGTTTTATATTCCAGGCAGGTTAAAGCAAGGGAGAAGCAGGAAATCAATGGTACAGAGATGAAACACCACAATTAAAATCATTTATTTGATATGCCTTTGGCCAAGAACCTAAAGCACGTAAGTGCAGGATCGGGATTAGTTACAAATTGCAACTTTGCTTTATTTTTATTTTATTTTTTTCCTTTTTAAAACTCCTACTGAGTCTAGCTGCAACCACAAGCAACAAATTGCTTGAAGACATTTCTCAGCTGGTGTATAAAGAACCTTAAAAGGAAGGTTTGATTCCCCCTCCCCTTGCATACGTTAGAATTAGTTTTATAGCAAAGGAATGGAAAAGAACCCCACAATGTTCAAACACTCCTTATTTATTTATGGTAGTTGCTCGTGACTCCTTTCATCAATATCACAGTATCTCTTTTATATGGATACTTATATGTCAATACATTCAAAGTCATGCCGCATGGATCTAGTCGTGGTGACTTCCCAGCTACAGTTTAATAGTCTAGTATGTTGCGGGGAACCTCATTAGTTATGGGAAATATGAACTGTTTTTCTATTTATAAATGAAGACAGGTTAGGTGAAAATATGAAGTCAAGGAGTATCCAAACTCAGAAAAAGAAGAGATACGGTGGATAACTCCCTCTTAACTGGTGGCAGCAGTGCCTCCGATAGAAGGTCCATACAGAGAGTGGAAAGGACAGCTGAGAAGATTATAGGAAGCTCGCTTCCCATTATTCAGGATACTGCCTATAAGCACTATATGCGTAGAACTCAAAGCATTGTTAGAGACCCCACATACCCACTACTACGGTCTGTCTCTGTTGCTCCCCTCTGAGAGGAGGTTTCGAAGTATCTACAGCAGGGCTACTAGATTCTGTAACAGCTTTGTTCCTTATGTCATCCGTCTTGTAAACTTGCAGGAATTTTTTGTTTTGTTTTGCCATGTATTCGAACTAGACTGCGAAGATTCTCTGTGTCATATATGTTTGTGTATGTGGATATATGCACCACGGTTATCCTTTGAGAGCTGAATGAAATGAAATTTCATTTTAATGTATGCTGATTAGTTTATATTTAAAGTGACAATGAAGTTTTTACTCTATCCAACTTTTGGAATAGTATTCACAATACTAAGATGTGAAAAAGTAATGGAAATTTTTGGAGGGTCTCAACCCTTCAATGCACGCAGAAACTTCTTCATGAAGGGATAGAATAAAAGGATAGAAAGAAGGAGGCAAGCTACTGAACCAATGAATAAATAAAACAAATAAAGAAAAGGAGAGAGAGAGAGAGAGAGAGAGATGCTACATTTTGATTCAGCTTGCATGCTTTAGGTTCTAATACTCCTACTTTTACTCTACATCCATGTTAACATACCCCCCCTTCAATGCAATCCCCAAATTTTTCCAGCTCTAACAGAGAAAAAGGCTGCTGAATCCTAGCCTAAATGATCATCTTTCAAAAATTAACTTCGACTACTTTTTGTCAGCTGCAGAAAGAGTGCAAATTTTCAATTGCTTTACAATTCTATGATCTTCTGCTTTCATACACTATTACCCTTCAGATGTGCTTCTGGAATTGTGTCTGGTGATTTGGGAGTAGGGATCCTTCAAGAGGATCAAGACATGTCATCCATCTCTACACTTAGCATTATCCCAAGATTTCTGTGGAAATAAACATGCCTGAATAAAGCGAGGTCTTTACGACTTGACAAAAAGCAGTTAATATTTTGATAATGTATTTTGATGAGAAAGCAGTCTAAGATAGATGTCTCACCATTCTTCCCTACCTTATTAATCAATGGAGGGCTTAAGTATGTATATAACAAAGATTATTTTTCCTGTATTGGAAAAAATATATCATAGAAACTCTATGGATGGCTTCTTCCAATGAGAAAAATTTCTGGAAAGGCATAAGAATTTTCAGAGGGTAGGTTTAAAAAAACCCAAAACTCTAGATATCACAATAGTTATTTAATGGATTTATAGAAAATCACCACAATACATGCATTTTTTCCCCAGTTGAATTATTTGTTCATCGCTGCAGGTCTACAGCTAGAAAAGTTATTAAAAATTATGTATTTATTTAGTTATTTAGCATATGGCATATCATACATGGACTAGCAATATAAATTCACATTTCAACTAGATCACTAGAACCCAATAAAATATAAATGTCAGAAAGATCTATGTTCAAATATCAATGTTTAGGCTATCTAACCATAGAAGCGTAGCATTGTTTATATTAAAAAAATTCAAAATAGTGCAAATAAAATGCAAATAAACTACACATACATAGATATTGGTTTATCCTGATGTGAGCTTTCAGGTTGAAATCAATGAAGCAGTAGTCAAATTGAATGATCATAGTGTAGGGTTTTTTTTCTTCTTCTTTTGTTCCGACATTTCACCAGATGCTTCACCAGAGACAAAGTT
>JANHFK010001978.1:757758-770064 GCA_036250565.1 Sibynophis collaris | reverse complement strand
AAAGGCCCATTTTTCACTCTCCCCAGGCTCCAGAGGCTTTCTAGGAGCCTGGGAGGGTAAAAAGGGCCTTCCCCACCCCCTCAGAGGCCCTCCAGAGGCCAGAAACAGCTGGGGGAGGGGCACATTAAATTATGAGTATGGGCACACATGCATGCGATCCACCCATGCTCCTCCTGCTTTTGGCACATGATGGCAAAAAGGTTAGCCATCACTGCTTTAGGTGAAACAGGTAGCTTGGACCATAACTACAATTGTTAAGTGAGACATTGTCTAACCATGGTGCTTTGTGACAGCACTTCCAGCAGTCCTAGTTGTCATCGTTAAACAAGGGCCGCATGGATCATTAAGCGACGACCTCATGTGAGTGCTATTTCTGACTTCCTACTGGCTTCCCCACTGACTTTGCTTGTGGGAAGCCAACAGGGAATTTCAGAAGTTGCAATCATGTGACTGTGGAATCCTATAACAACATAATGGTGAGCCAAGCACCAAGTGGTGGATCATTACATGACCGTGGGGACATGGCAATGTCTGAAACTCCAACCACCAATTGTAAGTATCACTCATTCAGCACTGTCATAACTTTGTATGGTCACTGAATGAATGGTGGTAAGCCAAGGATTACCTATATGGTGTTCTTCACAGACTGCAGCCACAAATAACCCAGGGCTTTTTCGAAGGAAGAAGCAATAAAAAGAAAAAGTAGATTGCCATTTTTTTAAAAAAATATATAAAATTCATTTGGTCCTTTAACCTCCTCTCCCTCTGAATTATTCTCTATCTTTTCCCCCTTAAGGAATCATTTATAGTATCTCTTATTGAAAACCTTCGCCAATTTCTGTCAAAAACACAATGCTGGATGAGGTTTTTGATATGAGCTGACCCATTTCCTCAAGAAAAGGAAAGTGAAAACAGTAACATTGCAAGTCTATTTAGTGAAAGTTTTTTTTCCAAAAGCCACGAATGGAGAAAATTATTAAACAATAACTAAATCTCTGCTAGGAAGCCAGGCAAAATATGAAGCAGAATGCACAATCATGAGGGAAAGCAAAGAACTTTTATTGGCTTGCCTTTGACATCTGAATATGGGAGGCAGTGGCAAATTTTGACTGAAGCTAGGAAACAAAGAGAATAAATTTATCAAGTTGACAAAATATACTGATTTTCTCCCAAACTGAAAGAGACCACACATGTTATGAAACAAAAAAGAAAGAGAAATAAATAAAAAGAGCTGGCAGATTATAAACCTATGAATACTGGAGTTTTATTGTGTTCTGTTTCAGACTGTATATCATCTGATTTATATTCTTAGCCAATTTTTTTTATTCTTCTTGGGTTGTATTTTATTTTTTTTTGCAGATGAGCAGAAGGAAAGGGGGAGTCACAGATCTGCATTTAAGATGGCACAAGTTGGAAGCATATATATCCATGCTACCTACGATATCTAATCTCCACAATAAACCACACCAATATTTTTTGTGTTATGCATTAAATGAGCTCACCCTGCCTTAAATGAACAGTTTCTTTTTGGAACCATCATATCTTAACAATGATGTTTCTAAATTGTACTCTACCCATTATTCTATTTACTTATTTGTGGAATTTCGAAGATCCTCTTGAGGTTTATGAGAGTTGTATTGTTTTCTATTGATATTGTTAGTCATCTAGAGTTTATGAGAATGGGAAGCATGCAAGCAAAGTAAAATAGTTACATAAATGGCTTTTATATAATAATGCTATTTGAGTTTTCACCAATACAGGGTCAGCCTCCTCCATTTCAGTCCATTTAGATGTTCACCTGTTTTTTAGCTTCATTTCTGTAAATAAACTGGAAACACCCAGAATAGTAGTTAAAGTATCGGATTAGGAGCAGGGAAACTAAGGTTGTAATTCAGCTCCAGTCACAGAAGATTTATTGAGTGACTTTGTGTCAGTCACTTTCTCTCAGCCCAACTATCTCACTGTCTGCTGTCTTGAACTTCTAACTGAAAGACAGATTGAGATTTGGGGAACACATAGAGGCGATTTGGGGTAGGTACAGCAGATGGAATTAGTGCAAAGGTGGGCAGTCTGTGAGATATGTATGATTTCTCATTTGCATCTCCCACAATGAATGACACCGAAGATGTTGAAGCCTTTTTGTGTGTTTCTTTTGAGATGTGTGTATGTGTGTGTGTGGGTGGGTGGTGGTGGTGGTTTGAGAGTCTTTAAGTGAAGAAGTTACAGCTAACATATAGCTATCAAAATTGGGCTGTCTCCTTGTACCACCCTAGTGATGAAGGACTTCTTAAGGCTTTAACCCCAACTTGTATTAAAAAATGAACAAGGGTGCTAATCCACCAGCAGATAGATACACCAATAGATACAATTTAGTATCTTGAGGGATTTTTAGGCTACATTAAACTGGATGGCAAACCTCTTTAGCCTTTTAAGATAGAAGGAAAATGTGTTTGAGAGCCAGTTTGGTTTAATGATTAAGACATTAAGCTAGAAATAAAAATGCTGCCTTGGGCACAAAACCAGCTGGGTGACATTGGGCCAGTCATTTTCTCTCTGCCCTAGGAAGGAGGCAATGGCGAACTACTTCTGAATAACCATGCCAAGAAAACAACAGGGATTTGTCCAGGCAGTGTTGAAGAATTGGACATGACTGAACTGGGGAAAAAAATATAATGGAAATCTAGACATTTTTATAGCAAGGAGTTCCATATGAATGAAACTTGAGTATTATTAAATTTATTTATTTTTAATGCTGCTAGTGCAATTTAACAAAGATGTCTGCATTATTGGTTAAAGAAGGTTCAATTTAAGACCCTTGCTAATGTAAAAATAATGCATTCTTTTTTGTTACAAAACGCAGGTGGTGATCCTGTCCACGTATCATATTTATTAACATGCATGTTGGTAACTAACTGTTTGTAGCAGACCTGCAGCCATATTTAGCATGCAATAAAGACCTCTTATTAAGAGCGGCAAGAAGTCATATAGCCACAATGGAGCAAGAACTGGTTTATACAAGAGCTGTTGATGGAGAAGAGACAGTCCCTAGGAAGTTGTTTGACCACTAGCAGCTGTTGAGTACTTGTATAAAGCACCCTTTATAGAAAGCCTTTTTACGTTTATTGTTCCTTGTGCATAAGATCAAAAATCATATCTATGCAGGAACATAATTAACAAATTAATGGCCAAACCTTGTACATAAAGGGAGATATTTCCCAGGGAAAAAAATGTGTTATAAGCACTTTTATTTTTAAATGGTTTGGCTTTTAAAAACAAATATAAAGTCAATTGTTTCCTTGTTGTACCAAAAAGCTTGCATTAAACAATTCCATGATAATTTATTTACCTGAACCAGTAACAGGTTTGGCTTCTCAGGGCTGCCAACACTCTGATTTCTGTTGAGTTGGTTATAGCCCTAGATCTGATTTCTTATGTCTCTGTAAATGAAAGTTAATTGAGGGGAAAAGTTCACATACATAAAGCTAGATCCTTATGTTAAAAATTTTACCCAAGCAAAGCAGTATATTTAGTTACAGAATATGCATGCTTCCTATCAAAGGTAAAGAAGGCTGGGAGTATAAATGTTTAATGTGCTCAATTTATAGTCACATAATTTTCTTGTCACTGACTAGCTCCACACAAATTATCCAGAAGTGTTTCTTTTTAATAGTGGAGATTCACATGATTCCGACTCTTGAAAATGTCAACACATATTCCTGTTGTGAGTAGCACACAATTAATGCTAAGAATATGTTACTTAGACTGAAAAAAAAATCACTTTTTAACAGTGTTTTCATTTAGTGTGCAAACAGGCCTTGGGAAAGGGGAGTTTTCACACATACACACGGTCTTGTTTTAACCTTTGTGACAATCTTGCAATTGAATATTACTATTGAACAGATTGACAAAATGACGACTTCCTGCTTAAGGGGCTCTCCATGCAATGGCAGGACTAACTAGACCATGAATGAGTCTGGTGGTCAAAACATCAGGCTTGAAGCCAGGAGACTGTGAGTTCTAGTCCTACTTTAGGCATAAAAGCCAGCTGGGTGAATTTGGGCTTTCACTTTCTTTCAGCCCAACTCACCTCATAGGATTTTTGTGGTTGTGGGGAAATCAGAGGAAGAAGGAATATCGGGTGTGTTCACCACCTTGAGTTATTTATAAAATAATACAGGTGGGGAATGAATAAAAAGATACAAATACAAATATATAAATAAATAAAAATAGTATACCAGGTGTGTTAAACCTACAGCCCATGGGTCGGAAGCGTCATGCACTGGCCACACCCATACTCGGTTTAGCAAAGGAGGAAAAACTCATGATATGACACGTGATGACGCCATGACGATGTGAGTTTGACACCCCTCCAGTATACCATTATGTTACATCAGGTCAATGCATAAAAGCAATACAGCTTATTTGAAACATCTGTGAAAGGTAAGGCAGCATTTATCCTCCTATTGCATGTGAGAGTTCAGGTAGAAATAACTTAGGCTCAGTTAAGTAATCATTCACTTATTGCTGAGAAACTTCAACTTGCTCCAGTTATGCAAAATACAAGGGGGAAAAAAAAGCTTGACTCAAGAATGTGTACTTGACTAGACAGATTTTAGTGCATATTCAAAGTGCTAAGAGCCAAGCTGGGTGGGCAAGATTAATGGAGAAGTGTAACATTCCATCATTAGCTCAAGAGAAAGCAAAATTAAAGCCTAAGGTTGGTCAAACTAAAGAAGGAGAGAGCTGTGAAAAAGAATGATGTCAGGAACAATGCTAATTATAGGTTCTGGTAGGCTGAAGGTTTAATAAAGTGATCGATCTCATTGGCAGCTATTCATTGCAATCTTGGAAAGTCTCATATGGAATTGAAGCTGCAACAGTATATACGTTTGCAATATCAGAAGCAGGAGGAAGAGTCATCAGAACTGAGAAGTACTTCACAGCCACTTGATCTGATTTACAAATCTGCTGTGATGTGGTGATTTGATTGAAGTGTCATCAAATCAGAGCACCCCATTGAAGCTTTGCAAAGCGTTAGCGCCAATGTGTTTGTGGATGCAATAGACCGCGGTGTTTGCAATAAAATATACTCTGTTCAGAGCATAAGGTCTCTCTGAAAAATGGAACAAGTAGCAGAAGTGAGCAGCTCGTATAGTTTTAAAATCATGCCAATAGTATCAATTAAGATTTACCTACAATTAGTTACAATGGACAATCTTTACATGTACTTAAAATGTCTGTGTAAACTGGAACTCTTCACTACCAGACTCTGGGCTCAAGCATGGATTGGATAAATTATATGTGGGTCCAGCCTACAATAAAACAATCCTATCATATTTTGATTAGTTTTCAGGCTACTTTGGTATCACAGATTGCTGGCAAATGGCCTTTGACATTTTCATCCTCTAATGCAAAGAGTTTTGTTCATTGAGGGTAAGATAAATTATTTTACTTCACTTTTTATAGTATTTGTAGATTGCCCTAATCAGACTCTAGACAGTCATATAATTTTTTTCCTTTAAATTATTGTGATTAAAGTGATATGTATTTAGAAAAAGATCCGTTTTATTTTTGTAAATAAGTTATTCAAGCCAATGTTGGTTTCATATTTAAATTGCTTGTGTTTTGGGGGGGTGGTGGAAGAGAAGCAAACCAAGTCTAAAATTGATTTCTTGTCACAAAAGAAATAAGAAAATAGTAGAAAAAAATATTACCCAATTTAATTCTATCTTGATTCCACACATCCCATTAGATGCTTTTGAATGGGTCTTTATAAATTATTTGTAAAGGTCTCTGTGTGTATATAAGTTTAATCACTCACCTTATAGATGAGTTGATATGAAGAATAAAGCATTAGACCAGTGGGATTAACAACTGTAAACCTTTAGGGAAGACCCAAACATTTTATTTCGTAACAGATAGTGTGCTCCTGTACTGCAACTGTATTGTCCTATCTTTTATTCATGGGCCATCATAAGGGCCGCCAAACAGATTATCATGTTTACATCAGGCCTCCTTTGAGAGATAAATTCTTTAATAGTTGAACTGGCAGGGTTAGTCAGTACTGATATGCCTGCTGCTGAAGGAAGAAAAGAAGAGAGGAAGGAGGGAGGAAGAAAATACATATCTAAATCAAGGAATTGAAATGTGGTGAGAAATGACATCCTATAACAGTCATCAATCAGTAGCTTGTATCACTTGCTGAAGAGGTCACATTAAAGTCTCCTTTCCTTTCATCATTTTACTTGATGGCACCAAGTGTTTGCCCAGGAACCTGGGAAAAAGAAATCCACAAGCTGATAGCTACCTTGAAATTGGTAACCCTTTAGCATTGCAGGTTTGTAATGTTGCATGTTTTAAATGCATTTAGATTCCTTGTATAATCAAAGTGCTACAAGACACTTGCCAATTAAAAGAGTTAACTCAATTAAAAGACACACATTTTAACAAGCACAATGAGCATGGCAGCCTCTGCGGTGCTAAAATCTCTTCTAGGATAGATGACTAGACAATCTGTTAGGTTAGAAGCTGAACAAACGTTTAGCTAAGTGTTTGCACTTATCATTTTAAATGCCCCATCTTTTCTAGCACTCCTCCTTCAAATCAATGAAAGAGCATTTTCTTTCCTATTTCAAGGGAGAAAAGAATCTGCATAGTGGGTGAAAAATACTTGACTACCTTAGTTACAAAGGTGTGTGTATTGTCCTGCATGTATGTCCTGCATTTAACTGTATATCATCATGTCTCCAGCAACCATATCTTCTGCGACTTCCCTCATTTTCATTAAATCCCATGGAAATACACTATGAGGGATGAACTTGTGCTTTGGGAAAATTGAAATATTCTTTATGTATTTTTTATTTATTCAGTTTGGTTGCTTCCAAAGCTGATTGAAAATTTCAGAAGGCCATTTATGCTACTTCTGTTTTAATCACATTAGATTTGACAACAGCTTCACTGCTCAATTGGGTTTTTAACTCTGGATTTAGCCTTTGATCTATCCCAGCTTGTCTGTCCCACCACAAAAAGGACAAGAAAGTTTAAAGAAAACCACCAGAATGTTTTCAACATTCTTCCTACAAAATACTGGGGGATATATTTCCCCCCTCTGTGTGTGTCTGTGTGTGTCTGTGTGTGTGTGTGTGAAAGAGAGAGAGAGAGAGAGTCTACTAAGCAATCTCTTTGCTGCCTCTCTTTGAACATTAAGATTGTCAAAATGCATAGTATGATTAATGTGAGCTTTAAGATGGTCATAATCAGTGGTGGGTTCCACTTACCTTCGTACCGGTTCACAACTGGGGCACACGTGCATGCTCACTTCTCTCGAGCACAGTGCTTCTGTGCATGTGCAAAGTGTCCATGATAACATCCGGGTGGGTGGGCAGAGCCTCGCTTCACCACCACTACTGGTTTGCCTGATCCGGGGCGAACTGGTAGAAA
Organism: Sibynophis collaris; assembly: GCA_036250565.1. Lineage (NCBI taxonomy): Eukaryota > Metazoa > Chordata > Lepidosauria > Squamata > Sibynophiidae > Sibynophis > Sibynophis collaris. Next base: position 762,624 of record JANHFK010001978.1, on the reverse strand, counting down.
CCCACTACTGGTCATAATACATTGTTTTCCATATTCCAGCTATAAAATGTTCTGTTGCATGTGCAGGTACAAAACAGTCTTCATCTCTGGATAAAATGATATATATATAAAATTCTCTTCTCACCCTTATAGGTGACCAGAGGCCTGGAAGTTTGAGGCTATCTTCTGGAAGAAAACTTTCCTGAAGATGAGCTTCAGCACAAGCTTGGAAGAATAAAACGTTGGTTCTGGTGATTGGCTTTGTTTGGATCCCAGTATCTTAAATATCCTAGCACAGGACTCTTCGGAGAGGTCTCAAGTTGTTGGAGCCATGATCCCAGCTTAGAAGTCACAGTCCCAAGTGCTCCTACCCCCACATTGGAACCACATTGGCCGTTGTTTTCCACATCCTTTCTATTTCTTCCTACAGGCCCTGTCACTTCTTCTCACAGTCCTTCCTCCTGATGTTCCTGTCATTGGCACCCCTACATCTATCACCATCACTGTCTTCTGCTCCTTGTCTAATATTGTCTTTTAATGTGTCTTGTCCTTAAATGTTGTAAAGGTAGGCTGGTTTACACATTCTTCAAATAAATAAGAGGCAAATCTATTGTAGAAATATGGTTATACCAGTTACTATACCAAAATGCATGATTCTCTCATTTTTAATGATTTAATAAATTTGGAAATATTTCATTATTCAACTGATGAAGTGGGTTTATGGTTGAAATTTATATAAAATTAATAGTTGTTTCTCAAACTGAGCTATTTCAAGGTGAAACAGGGCAGTTGGAACTGTACTGCTCCATTTCTTTCTGAAAACAGAACCCAGAAATAAATAATGCAACACCATGGCTGCTTTTTTAAATTATGCAAATACAGAAATTCTTACTAGGCACACATTTTGAGGTCCCAGAAAGAAAGGCAAGACAAAAGCCTTCTATAATCACGATACAGAGGAGGATTTTGTGGAGAAATATCCTCTTTGAATAAATAATGACTCTCTCTTTTTATTATGTCGTTTCAAGAGAAATGAAAAACTTTCCTAAAGATTTGTATCTTCCCTTTATTTGTGAATTAAACCCTTGATATTTGCATGTAATATTAAAAATATATACCTAGGATATGATAAGATATTAGCTTGGTCTGGACTGGCTCATCCTTGTGAATCAGATAAAATGCCTTGTAAAACTATACATGTGAAATGTTTGAGGACAAAATTTTAAACTCTGTGTACCTCTCTTTTCTCTCCTACTAAACAATTTTCTACTAAAAGCAACTGGAAATATAAGACATCTGACTTATTATGCACAACTCCCAAAAGATATAATAGTGCTATTTTGAACTTTTTCCAACTTACTAGCATGCTGAATAGCTCAAGGTTAATTCCATCTGTACCTTCTGCTTTAGTAAAACATACATAAATTTCAGTGGTGGGATTCAAAATATTTACTATCGGTTCTGTGGGTGTGGCATAGCTTGGTGGGCATGGCTTGGTGGGTGTAGCAGGGAAGGATACTGCAAAATCCCCATTTCCTCCTGATCAGCGGGGACTTGGGAGGCAGAGAATAGATGGGGGTGGGGCCAGTCAGAGGTGGTATTTACCAGTTCCCCAAACTACTCAACATTTCCGCTACCAGTTCTCCAGAACTGGTCAGAACCTGCTGAATGCCACCTCTGGTATATACGGTTTACCATTTTTTCTCCCCAAAATCTTGCATCCTTCTTCCAAACCTTACTTTTTGAAAACGAGCTGCATGGTTTCCTGACGTTTCGAAGAAGGGGGTTGCCCAAAGCTCGCCGTAGAGACCCTAAGGAAATGCAAACGGTTTAAAGGAGTTGTGCCACTAAAAAAGACAACACTGAGATGTGCAAAAAAAAAAGCATCGTTGGTGGAAATCCCCGGCCTGCCAAAACGGGTGGCGCATCTGTGAAAACCCAAGTTAATGATCCCCCATTCAGGAATGGGGCGAGATTAAAAATAAATTTGCTGTAAAGCTAACGTGCAGGAAGCGAAGCCAGAGAACGTGCGGCGGTTTCAAAGACAAGGAAAGAAAGTTGGGACGATTTAGTGCTCCTCTCGATGTAATTGTGGCATCTCCACGCTCTCGTTTCTCCCTTTCGACCCCGGTGTCTTCTCGCGCAGCGATGAAAGGCTGGGGAAGACGGATTGAACCTTCGCAATGAATAAAACATTCCCCGTGAATCACCCAAGCCCTGCCTTCTCTGCAACATATATAACTGAGCTTCCCTTGGTTGCTCCTTTGACCCCCGTTTGGCCCATTCAAGGGGCTACCTTAACGCCCACCGGCAGGAGAAATTGTTTTGTGTTTCTCTCCCTAATTAGAGCAAAGGGATTCGGAGAAGGTTGGTTTGTAGGCCCAAGAAAGCTTTCTGCCTTACGACATCGCTGGGTTTTTTTTTCCCTCCTCCTCCTCCTCCTCGCTCGAGATTGTCTCCTTATCAATTCACACCCCAACATCACTTACTCTCCTCGTTGTTCAGGCAGCCAGTGGATGCAAAAACGAATTGCGACTCTGTGCTAATTCGCTTTTGTGTGACCCTTGCGACATTTCCACTGTCATGGGCACTCCGCAAGCCGCTGGGAGTGGGAGGTAAATCTGAATAACTTCCAAATCTGAAGAGTTGGAAGGGACCTTGGAGGGCTTCTAGTCCAACCCTCTGCTCAAGCAGGAGACCCTATGCCATTTCAGACAAATGGCAGTCCAATCTCTATCCGCGAACACGGATAGACTTAATAGACCCGGTGGCCTTTACAAACTTTGATCGGTATCACCGGGTAACACTCTCTTATCTTAAATAACAGAATAACAGACTTGGAAGGGACTTTGGAGGTCTTGTCCAACCCACTGCTCAAGTAGAAGACCTTATATCAGAAGAGGCTGTCCAGTCTCTTCTTAATAACTTCCAGTGATGGAGCACCCACAACTTCTGGAGGCAATTTCCATTGATTAATTGATTTGGGTTTAGAGAATAACAGTTGGAAGGCACCTTGGAGGTCTTCTGGAAAACTTCCAGTGTTGGAGCACCCACAACTTCTGGAGGCAAGCCGTTCTACTGGTTAATTGTTCTCACTGCCATGAAATTTCCCCTTAGTTTTAAGTTGCTTCTCTCCTTGATTAATTTCCACCCGTTGCTTCTTATCCTACCCTCAGGTGCTTTGGAGAATAGCTTGGATTTCCTCTTCTTTGTGTCAGCCCCTCAAACATTGGAACCCTGCTACCATGTCATCCCTAGTCCTTCTTTTCATTAGGCTAGACTTACCCAATTCCTGCATCCATTCTGGCCTCCTTTCCCTCTAATCATCTTTATCTCATCCCCTAAAAATCATCTGGAGAGAAGATGGTACCCAGAAAAAACAAACAAACAGCTTTTCTGAGCCAGGGCTGACAGAAGTGAAGATGCTATATCTTGGTTTTGTTTTTGTTTTTGTTTTGTTATCCAAGTTTCAACCTCTCTATCCACCCCAACTTTCTGCTCTGAAGAATTCCCCACGGGAAGGGCTTCCTTTGCAACACCTTCCCTGGGGAATCTGAGAACGGTGTGCCAAACTAGGCTGTTCCTATACACACCTCTAGTTCACTTCATCCATTAATACCGGGGGAGAAAATAAAAATAATCCCCCCCAAAAACTCTGTACAACGAGAATTTCAGCTGTTTTTTGTTTTTTTCCCCCTCTCTCTGTCTCATTTGGGAGGAAAGAACAATATAATCCATCACCTTGGCGATGAACGTTGGGGGGAATAGAAAATGCAGAATAACTTTTTCAGCACTATTTAGGATGCGGTTGTGTCTCTGCATGGGAGGGGAGCATTAGTAGCTGGCATGAGTGATTAATGAATATAGATACTGTATTTCCTTTCTTTCTCTCCTTTACAGACATAGCTGGAAATAAGAATCCCAGTAGCTTTGGGCTCCGGCGGTCTGGAGAATCGTGCGAGCCTTTGCAGTAACTTTTATATATATATATATATATAATTATTGCAAAAAAGCCGCCTTGCATAGGCCTCTGAGCTTATGCCTCTCCTTAGGTGTTTTATCTAATTTCATTGAAGGATTAACTTCGTGGCTGCGGCCTGGATCTGAAGCATCAATTCTCCCCCACTTCCCCTTCTCTCCCGTCGACGTGGTTGCAAATAAGAACAACAGGATGGATAGGAAGAAGGTCCCTCCTACTTGACCCCACCTGTGGTGCCTTGCAAAACCCTGGTGCGATTTATCTACAATTTATTCTTTGGTTCTGTGCGGCAGGGGGAGGGGAACAGGATAGGCGTATGAATGGAATGGAATGGAATAGAATAATGCAATGCAATAATGGAATGGAATGGAATAGAATAGAATAATGGAATGGAATAGAATAGAATAGAATAATGGAATGGAATAGAATAGAGTAATGGAATAGAATTGAATAGAGCAATGGAATAGAATAGAATAGAATGGAATAGAATAGAATAGAATAGAATAGAATAGAATAGAATAATGCAATGCAATGCAATAATGGAATGGAATAGAATAGAATAATGGAATGCAATAGAATAGAATAATGGAAAAGAATAGAATAGAATAGAATAATGGAATGCAATGCAATGCAATGCAATAATGGAATGGAATAGAATAGAATAGAATAGAATAGAATAGAATAGAATAGAATAGAATAGAATAGAAAAATGGAATAGAATAGAACAGAACAGAATAGAATAATAGAATGGAATGGAATATAATATAATAGAATAGAATAATGGAATGGTATAGAATAGAATAGAGTAATGGAATAGAATATAGAATAATGGAAAAGAATAGAATAGAATAGAATAGAATAGAATAGAATAGAATAGAATAGAATAGAATAGAATAGAATAGAATAGA
>JANHFK010001978.1:676276-697035 GCA_036250565.1 Sibynophis collaris | reverse complement strand
CAGGGCAGGGTGATGTCTCATATATACATTCATACATATATACATACATATAAACATACATACATACATACATACATACATACATACATACATACATACATACATACAAAATCTGTATTTGGAATGCTTTCAGTAGTTACAGCCTTGAGGACTAGCATTTTGCATCAGTTCTTTGGGTGATAGTCCACATTACACTGGGGCTAGAGATGGTATTGATCAGGATAATAGGAATCCAAAAAGATTCCTACTTGAAATGAGATTCCTATTGGAATGACCCAGGAATTGTTTCTCAAGGCTCCTGTTGATTATGCTTATCCTGATACGTTGCTATTTCAGTCTGATATAATTGGGAATTGAGTAGCATAGAAATTTAATACATTATTATAAGAATAACTACTAATTAATTTTCCATGAATGTATTATGCAGTGTGGCAACACATAAAAAGTGCTGTGGTGACCACAGTATAGTTCAATCACCTATAGCACCAGAATATTTTGGGAATGAGAGTGAAAATTTTCCATAACAGAGATCATGAAAATAGAGCTTTGTAGTTTTTATATAGAAGTTAGTAGATAGCAAAACCATCTGCGATTTGAAGCCTATGTGATAGCAAAAACCACTTTATTTAAACATAACTTTGTGCCATTAGTACAGGTAGAATAATGGGGGTTTTTCCTCTCTTCTTTAATAGCTTTTTTAAAAGATCAGAAGTGATCCCTGGACATGAATCTCTTTATCTGCCATTGATCTAATTCCTGGTTGCTATTCTACTACAGTGTTTTGCCCCCATTATTGGATAAAAGTTCAGAAACGGGAAAGAGACGAAAGAGAAGTAAATGCCACCATTTCCATTTTGAACAAATAATTGGAGTTATCACTTGCCTGTTTCAGAGGGGACTTTCCTATTATGTTTTTCTTTGTTTTAGGTGGTTTGAGCCTTTAAATTTGCGCCCCAATTTTCACAGAAGGTACAAGTCTCACAAACAAGGCAAATATATTCGTTCATGGCTTCAGAAGTTTATATTGTCAATGTTTTGTTGCATTTTAAAAATTATACTCTCATGGAGCATTTCCCTTTAGTTCACATTCTCCTAGATGTTGCCAGTTTTAGACAGGCCACCTCTCACGTCTTTATGGTGAATCTGGGTATAGAAATAAGATAATCCAAACCGTAAATTGAGATGTATGTAATTAGCACACCGGACTGCAACAAATCAAGTTTGTTCCAATAGAACTGTCCCTTTTATCAGGATGCTAATGATTGAGAATAGAGGGAAATGAGTCAATTTAATGGTATATTAGATTTAGCAAATAAGCTATCCCCACCATTGTTAGGCCATTTGATGACAGGCATTCAAAAAGCAACTTTGATCACTGACAAGACCCCACAAAAGAACTGTATAAACCATGATAAATACCTATAATTAATATTCTCAAGTTATTTCTGACCTACAGCAAAGAAATGACTTCACACAGATCAGAATTTTTCAAGTTGTTTACTTACCAACCCCTACTGCTCTCTGTGCTTTCAAGCTCTTTGCCACGCTAGACACTTTTTTCTTTCTTTTTTCTAATGTACCAGCATACAAATTGTATGTACAAAAGGGTATTTGTAGTATAAGTGGTTAGTTTTTGCGTTTGAATAATTATAGCAATTGCAGATGAAAAGTGGGTAATTGTGTAATAATAATTGGCCATTTCTGCAAGTCATTTGGGTGTGTTTTGGCTTAGTTGGTGGTTGCTAGATAAGCAATTGTGCAAGGTGGCAAATTAAGCAACAAGTGGCAATGAAATGTAGGCCCTGTGGCTTAGACCTTCTAAGCATTTCATGGCTTGCATTATTTAAGACAAAAAGCTGTCTGTAGAAAAGGTGCCAACTCTAAGGCTATTGCTGAGTCTATGGAAAAGATCAGTTGGATAAAAAATGTTTCTAAAATCTGGCAACATTTTTGAAATTAGGCCAAAATCAGTCTATTACCATCAATAAAAGCTTCCTGTAGATTTGTTCATCAGAAGTAATCACTGCAAATACCTACCTTCCTTCCTTCCTTCCTTCCTTCTTTCCTTCCTTCCACAGACATATTAATGCAGCATTATCAGAGTAAAAGATAAATGCATCTTTACTCAAGGTAAAGGTAAATCCAGATTCTAATAGAAGAATTCTCTCTTGTATTTTGGTGTTTACAATATTAGTGTTCGCATCTATGACACAAACTTTTAGCATTTCAGGTTCAGTTAGAAAGTTGAAAATCTATCCTAGAAGGAGACAGTTATGACTTTTTCCAGACTTGTCCTTCAATAGTGTAGTAGCCAAGTGTCTAGACTTGTAGCTGACAATCTGGCCCACATCTAGCATATCAATGGAAAAAAGACAATCCTATGTCTGAAATACAGGACATGGACATATAATAGACTCATACATTAAACTTAAGCTTTTTGAAATGGCCTTTCACAACCGAATTGCTAAAATTCATGCTATTTTGAATTTTTCTGACCATTCTCAGTCAGTCTAAGAAAATAAATTGCTTTTGAATTTTTTTCCAGACATTAAATGTAATTAAAGTTTCATAACCAAATACCAATGTTAACTTAAAGATCTCTGAAGAGCATGAATGTCCTCTTTTTCAACTTATCCAGAGGCATCAGCTGCCATGTAGAACAGGGTAGCAGTTTTGGGAAGCCAAGGGCTATATTTAACATTCAGGAAGAAAGGGTAAAAGGTGAAAGACAGCTGGAAAATTTTGTCGTTTCATTTCTTGTTTTGTTTTGATGTGATACGATATGATATGCTTATGTTAGGGCTTGTCTTGAAGATATCGTATTCTAAAAATGATGGAAAATTCTGTTTGTTTTCAACAGCCATGATCTGCAAAGTTCCACAGACCACATTCAGTCATGGATCACAGGCTCAAAGCTCCTTTGTAGTGTGAAGGTCAACATCACACCAAACGATAAAGATTTTTACTTCCTTATTTATATCCTGCTTTTATTATTTTTATAAATAACTCAAGGCAGAGAACATACTACTCCTTCCTCCTCCTATTTTCGACACAACAACAATCCTATGAGGTAGGTTGGACTGAGAGAGTTAGTGTCCAAGCTTAGTGTCCAAGGTCACACATGGCTTTTATGCCTAAATTGGGACTAAAACTCACAACGTCCTGGTTTTTACCTTAGTGCCTTTCCCATCTAGATAAAATGTTGAAAACCATCAGAAGAACTAAGTTGAACAGCCTCTTTCACAGAAAAACAATTCATAAAAGTCGAAGTTCAATTTCGCCACAGTCTTGTTTTTAAAAAGCAGCTGTGTAATCCATAAGAATATTGGATTTTCCCTATTATCTCATAAATGAAAATGTTCCTTTTGAAGAATAATTTGAGCCCCCTGGTTGTCAAAATCCTTTCTTATTCATTGTAGCCAGCTCAGTTCTATATTTTCTTCATCTGACATACCTGATCCTTCCTAGACTATCTTAAGAAATAGATTCATAGGAAGGGACCTTGGAGATCTTCTAGTCCAGCCATTTGCCCAAGACAGAAGTCCTTATTCCATGGTTGTCCAATCTTTTCTTAAAAACCTCCAGCAATGGAGCACCCACAACTCCAGGAGGCAAGCTGTTTGATTGACTAATTGTTCTTGCTGTGAAGAAATATCTTCTTAGCTCCAGTTTGGGTCTCCTAAAGAGCTTCCATCCATTTCTTCTTGTTCTGCCCTCAGGTGCTTTGGAGAATAAATCAACCCCTTCTTCCCTGTGACACAGCCCTTCAAGTTTTGGAAGACAGCTATCATGACATCACTTTTGTTAATTTTAAGCCTCATGAAGTATTCATAATAACACAGGGAACATTGCCATTAACAGTCATCTCAGATATTTCTAAAGCTGTCATTTCACAGCCAAATGAAGGTTAGTTTTTAATTCCAGAGTGAAACATACAAATAAAAGTTTGTAAGTAATACTGAATTATGTCACTTTGCTGTTAAAAGTCCTTTTATGCTCAATACAAAAATATGTCAAAATAGAGTTTTTTGCAGTAAAATATGTGGGTGAGTTCATAATTAGTGTTTTAGAAACTCTTCAAAAAAATAGTACTTGTAATTACATCACAAGCATTTCTAGAAATCAAATATAGTTAGGCGTGTTCTCTTTGATTTAGAGTTTGAAAGATGTCAAACAACAGGTTTCTTCTTGTTTAAAAAACACTTTTTTGAAAGATAATTCTATGCTTCTGTACTAAGATGCTTCCACCTAAGTTCATATTTTTACTAAAAACAATGCAGTACCGACCAAAACATCAACAAGGGGCAGCAGAGAAGCTTCAAAAGTCTTATACAGAAAAACAGAAGCTATTCTAGCTGTCAAGATGTTGTACGATAGTTAAACAACAGAACAATAATCAGATCATAAAACACCATTACAATCTGTTAAATTCTACACTGAGTCTACTATAACACTTTTAAAGGCTAATTTTAAAAGATGTGTTTTGGCCCTCTTACTAAAAGTAGACAGATGGCAATTCTACTAAAAGAAAAAAAATGTCCCACAATTAGGTGGAGACAACCCCCACCCCCCCTCGCCTGCTGCTTCCATAAGAAGGCCTTTGCAACTAAGAAAACCTTCAAAAGAGTTTTTTTGCAAAGCACAGACTATCTCGTAACTACAAGGGCTTCCTTATAAATAACATTATTATTCTAAGTACTACTTGTTGTGTACAAAGTAGCATGTTATTCTGCACCGGCCTGATTGGGAGATTTGGGGGCTGAAAGATTTTTTTTTTGTTTAATTTTGCTCCTATCTGATTATTGACCTAGTATGCCAGTCCTAATCTATTATTAAGAAAGCCAGCAGAAGGTACTCTACCATTTACGGTACTTCTCATCTCTAACCTGCTGTCAGCACATTAGATTTACTGACTTAAGTGTGTGAGACGTTAATAGTAGTGTAGTTATACCCATGTTGACCTCTTTGAATGTAACCCCTCTGGTATGGACATGTTTCCTGCCACTGTCAGACATGTATGCTGTCTTAAAACATGTGGGAAAAGAATTGCTCTCTTCCATTACATATGAATTCTCTGTATCTTAATGTATTGGAAGAAAACTCAGTCTAGCCCAGTACATTGTTTCCACAAGTGGCTCGCTAAATATTTGTTAAAAATCGACAAGCAAAAGCTATGGCACAAAGATCCAGATTTACAACAGTGAGTGGTGGCTGAGTCTCTGCCTGGAATTCTCCAGGCAAAGGAAGAGATGGTCAATTTATATATTTCTGTTTAATAGCTCTTAAGATACTTGCAAAAATGCAAGTGTGCATTTATTGCCAACTTTCTCTTCTCTACATTTCTACCATTAGATATGCTTATCTTTCCCTGTCAGACTCATGATTATAAATTTAAACCTTTTAAAGCCATCGTTTATTTTGTTACAAATTTGTTAAGCCACCTTACTCTAACTAGTTATATTAGATTTTGACCTCATCTCCAACCAGATCAGTGATGAGATTCCATGTGAATCACTTACACCCCTCCCTTTTGGAAAATATATTTTAATAACTTTATATGATAATTTATGACTCAAGGATAGTATAGGCTTTCTTAATATTTGGGTTGCTAGTGAAGTTAAAGTGAGGAATAAAAATACTTGGGTTGGCCATGTATTATTTAAAAAATTGGTTTGACACTTGACTGTGGACAGCTCTAGAAAACCTGGAGGCACCAACACATCTGGTCAAATTGGTACAGTTGCAGTTGCAAATCATAAATCCACTGTGTAATCAACACATGGAGACAGTGATTGGTTCAAAATAGAGAAAGGAATGCAGTTATCGTTCCTCTCTTTCATCTTTCCTTTTCAATCTCTTTGCCAAAGTGATTATGAGGAAGCTGGAACTTGATGGATCAAAAATCAGAGTAAAGATTGAAGGAAGGAACATCAACAAGCATTGATATGCTGACAACACAACTCTCCTCTCAGAAACCAAGGAAGGCTGGAAACATCTGATCAAAAGGATTAAAGAAGAAAGTGAGAAATTTGGTCTCTTCCTGAACATAAAAAAGCCAAGCTCATGACCACTGCGAGGAATGGAAATGTCAAAATAACAATTGATGCTGAAGAGATCAAATGCACATAAGAATTCACTTTCCTAGGATTTCAGATTGATCAAAGCAGTCGACGCAATCCAGAAATAAAGTGTTGAAACGCACTGGGTCCCACAACAGTTACAAGGATGAATCGAGTATGAAAAAACAAGGGCATGAGTCTGGCAACTAAATAAAGATTATCATGTTTCCTATAGCTCTCTACAGTTATGAAAGTTGGACCATGAAAAAAACTAGACAGGAGGAGGAAAATCAATCCATTCGAGCTATGGGGTTGAAGAAGTCTCCTTCACATCCCTTGGACAGCAAAGATGTCCAACAAGCAATAGTATATAAAACCAAACATATCACTGAAAGGCAGAATCAGAAAATTCCACCATATTTATTTTGGTCATGTCATGTATTCAAACTCATTGGAAAGGCAGTTGTTCTCAAAATGGTCAGCAATAAAAAGGAAATAACACCTCCAAAAACCATGGTGGCTAGACCCCCATCAAAGCCCAACACTAGCTAGAGCGTAAAACAACTGAAAGAAATCATTTTGACCAAAAAATGTGGAGATAACTGGCCCATAGAATCACCAAGAAGCAGACATAATTTAATGAAGGGCATCATTATCATCATAGCCCGCTAATATTTTTTTTCTATTTTAATTTCCCCTCGCTACTTTCCACAGTTTTTTCCATCATTATTCAGTAGATCAGTAGGAAAGAAATGCTGGATCACCCATTAGCAATTATATTCATACCTCCTATAGCAATACTTTGCATATTTGGGCTAAGAATATCAGGAACCATCTATAGTGACTTGTGGATCACTAATGGTGCCTTGAGACATTTATTTCCTTTAACACAGCTAGTAGATGAAGCAGTGAGAAATGATACTAAATATACAGACTGATACTCAGTGCAACCTGGAACAGTGGTCAATGTTGTTATATATTTATTTTCTCTATTATTGCAAACATACAGTAGATATTTTTAAAAATCATTTTAATTGTAATTTAATTATAACCAAGGTTGTTTTTAGATACATCTGACTTCTTAAAAATGTAGCAGATTATCAGCTTTGTTTACCACCATAACTAGTTATCTCTACTTTAGTTACATATCTACCACTTTTTTGCTTAAGAAAGCTGAATTAAATTTTTAAGAGTGAAAACTCAGTTAAATTACTATTATTTTTTTGTCAATCTCTGTAGCCCAAATGCAGCCTAAATACCATTACTATCAAGTGAATTTGAATTTCATTGCCTTGGCCGACTCCCATATTCCACATAAATCTTGACTACCCAGACATAGTGTCTTAAGAATTGTTTTTGTCTTCACTTTTGTGACATCTTGCCTGACATGGAAACATCTTGATGCCAGACACAGACTTCTGAAAAGCTTGCCTATTTAAAAAAAAATGCTTGAGAAGGCCTAATAAAGTTATGCTCTCAGATGGATAACTAATGAAATGACCAGAAATGAATATAACATTTGGCAAGGAAAATAAATACAATCTGAGACAAGTGGGATACATATAATAGAGAAAACTATACTACTTTTCCATTAACAAAAAAATATTTTCTTCATCACATGGAACATGGGAATAATAATGTTTGTAAACCATATAGTCCTGTTTTTTAGAGAGTTAATGATATTAAGATGTAGGCAAATTGTACACTGCAACTAATTATTGTCACGGGGGAAGACAGATTGCAATTGTTCCTCAAAATCTATTTGCACATTCTTCCCATTCATTCTTAGCTCTATGCAGAACACTTTGCAGTTAAGCCTTGATTGAAGAAAAAGGACTCCTTTTTCAAATCCTTGTATCATTTCCTTTAAATTAAGACTTATTTCTTCTTTTGTCATTGTGCTATTTTTTTTCAAGTAGGTATACTTCTTAAGTACATAACACTGTGTCTGATAATGTTGGCAGAAAATTAATAGTAGTGATGATTAGTAGTGGTAAAATTAAAAGTAGTATGATTAGATCTTAGATAGACAAGGTTGATAGCATACTGTTGCCTATTGAGATAATGTAGCTGGATAACGTGAAAGCAAATTCAGTGGATCTAGGCTAGGTGTTGTATGGAGATTTCCTAGAAGATAAAGAAATTTCCCTGATAGTTGTATGTTTTAGTGAAGTGTTGAAATAATCTCACAAACAAAAACAGAACTTTTATTATCCTTTTTAGTTAAAAATATAGTGTTATCCCAAGGTAAGGATCTGTACCACATGGAACAGAACGTTTTCTTCTGGACCATATGGTGATATCACATCGAGTATAAAAAGAAAGGTAAAAATATTCCTTGCCTGTTGGTATGAACTGAAGCAGTTAATTCCACCTAAAGAATTGCAAAACTATTCATCCCGTACTACTGTGGGTTTTATTTAACATTTTATTTATTTTTCTTCGTTAGTTTTATGCTACTGAGTCCAAGAAGTTTCAAAATAGCTTACACGGGGGATGGAGGGAGAACCAGGATTAACATATAAAAGAAGTTATTGCTCATAACTAAAACATACCAGCACCTAAAAAACAGTCAGAACATCCAAATCCATAAGAGAAGACCCCTCCCATTACTACTCTCTTTCCATGACACAGTCTCTATACGGAGATAAGTCATATCAGGTAAGATTATGGATATGATCTCACAATCAAAGACCCACCTTTTGTATATGGAAATAACATCAGTGTATATACAATGGCTTGCATTCTGATGACATGTACACATTTTAAATGTTTTGACTTCCCACTCCAGACATCACTGTTCCAAGAATACGTCCTACGTCCTTGATACAAACTGTATTCTTGTATTTCTTTGGATTGTCTGTTATCTGGGCCCAGAACTGCACTCACCAACCCCCCTTCATTAGGTGTTGACTGGTTCACTGCAGTCTCTTACTGATGGATTGGTAGAAACATTTCTGATTTGACTGATACTGGAAAATCTGCCTGTAGATTAAATGTATATTATATCTGCTGATCTTCTTAGCTAAGGCTGTTAATGAGCTGTGGTGGTGCAGTGGTTAGAATGCAGTACTGCAGGCTACTTCTGCTGACTGCCAGCTGACTGCAATTTGACAGTTTAAATCTCACCAGGCTCAAGGTTGACTCAGCCTTCCATCCTTCCAAGGACCCAGATTGTTGGGGACAATATGCTGACTCTGTAAACCACTTAGAGAGAGCTGTAAAGCACTGTGAAGTGGTATATAAGTCTATGTGCTATTGCTATTTGCTATTTAATTGTTTCCAGAGCTCTCTTAATCTTCTTTGTTTCTAATTCCAGGTAATATTTCTTGATCAGGTATTCTTTGCTTTTCTTGTTCTTCAGCTTCTTTTCTTTCATCTATTCTAGCTTGCTTGCATCTGATCTTAACATGCTGATCTTATTGTCCAGCTTAATTTTCCATTTTGATGGTGCACTGTTTGGCTTTTTTTTCTTGGTTGATTCTGCATTCCAGATGTTTAGTTACAACTGCAGCCATGTTTCACATGAGCTAATTTGTTTCTTGCAGGGAACTGGTGATATATTTGATATTACAGTATTGGCATATTTAAATGTTTGTGCTAGCTATTTCTTTGGAACAGGCTTCAACGCAGGCAACCTTATTCTGTTGTTGTTTTTAAGCTATGCTAGATGCTCAGTTCTTCTTTGTTTCAGTTCTTCTTTTATAATTAGAGGCCTTTGTTTCAGGGCTGAAATGCATTTACCTTTGCTACCGGTTTCGAAATGTGAGCATATGCGTATCTCCTCCACGCATGCGCAGAGCCTTCTGTTCATGCGTAGAGGATCAAAACCATGACATGATGACCTCTGGGAGAATGGCCATAGCCTCCTGCCACCACCACTACTAGATCGCACGATCCTGATAGATCCGGCTGAATTTCACCACTGTTTTGTTCCTTCTCAGGTGAAGGCAGAGCAGGCATTGTTAAACTAGACAATGAAAACAATTCGAGAAGTAGGATGGCTTCCTTTACTGCTGACTCCTCCTCGTTTGCCTCTATAATCTGAACATCTTCAAATCTTAAGGAAAAAAAATCACACAGAAAGCCAGAATTGAGAAGACAGCAACAGAAAGCAAAGCTCCTTTGAAAGAAGAAATAGTGGACCACCTACTTTAGCTCCTGCAGGAAAATTGCACAGACTGACTATCAACAATGGTATGATAAAGTAGCAACAACTGTGCATTGGAAGATCTGCACAAAATGCCATTTGCCTGCAAGCAAGAAATGATGAGACCACAAAATAGACAAACAGGGAATAAAGATGCTATAGTGCTCTGCATAGTAAACAGTAAACAAATACCGCATAACTATCTGACAATAATTGTCAATAAGAAAGTCAAAAAAGTCTGAATCATGGAGATTGCAGTACCTGAAGGCAGCAGAGTAGAAGACAAAGAACTGGACATAGCTAGTTTGGTCCATTGTTAAGACACTGAGTTAAAAAGGGGAGATTCTGGATTCTACTCCCACCTAGGGATAAAAGCCAGCAGGGTGAATTTGTACCAATCATTCTCTCCCAACTCACCTCACAGGGTTGCTAATTGTGGGGCAAATAGGAGCAAGGAACATTAGCTATATTTGCTGTCTTGGGTTGTTTATAAAAATACTAAAGGTGGGATGTAAATAAAGAAAATCAAAAATATGAAGACTTGCAAATAGATGTGGAATGACTATGGAAAAAGAAAGCAAAGATGGTATCAATTTGCATATTGAGTGCAATTCCAAAACAATCAATGCATCTCCTGAACACCATTGGCATTGACAAAATCACTACCAGTCAATTGCAAAAGGCAGCTCTTTTTGGAACAGCTTACATTTTGCAGTAATACCTTTAACACCATCAAACAACATCTGCTTATTTCAGGTCCTTGGGAGGAAGTTGATAGGTAGATAAAAATACCAAATCCATCTGGCTCTATGATGAACCACAGTAAAGAAAAAGAAATAGAAAAAATGTTTATGAAAAAATAAATCCATTGTTATACCAGTCATGATTGGAACCCTTGGAGTGATACCTAAAAGACTTCCTTGATAACTGAAAATATTGAATTTATCAGATCCACATGCCCTCATTTTACTCAAAAAAACAAACAAACAACCCACCTCAAATTCCTGCCAGAATTTCCCTATGATCTTAGATGCTACATTAATAATTCTCAGGTCCTTGGCTGGATTTAAATTATGAAGTTTCCACCAGTCTTAGACTGTCAATCTAACTGTAGATTATCGATGCCTAAATAGTAGTAGCAGTAGTATTTCTGGAGAGCGGCAATTTAAAGGGGTTTAAAACTAAATTCAATGCACATAGTGTACTGTTTTATTAACTAGAGCTGTGCAGAGATCTAAATTTGAAGGGCAACATTTGATTCAGAGCTTGTACAGGTGCATTTATAGCATATTTCCGGAGTACCTTAGAGAAACTGCATTTTTTTTTCTCTGTTCAGATAGCTGCCTTCTACAGATGATACGTGATCTGCAGAAAAAAAAATACGTTTAACATCTTCCCCAAAAGCACTACAGTGGTCTAGGAGTGCTTCAAATCACATTTTTTTCATTTTGAATCTGGATAAGTGAATAATCCTAGGATTGATTGATTTCCACTTCTATTTGTAACACCAAGACACAATTACACACAATTACAGAAAAAAAGTGCATTTTCCAAAGAATTTCCTCTAATGAACGAAAATAGGATTTTTTATTTTCAGAAGGAAGACTTGGTCAATGTTCATAGGAAGTTAAGACTATGGAGAATAATTACTGAAGCCTGGACTGCTTTGTTTTGTTACTTGCCATATGTTTTATCCCAACCCTGCTGGAATGTAAAATTTCAATGCTGCTGTAATTGCATCTTTGATTAGATCACGTTTTTAAAAAAGAAGGTCTATTGTTTCAAAAATGGGCTAATCTCACTTACCTTTAAGGAACGCTTAACTTTCAAACACTCATTTCATTTTAACATTACAATCGTCACCCAGATTTAAACACAAATTGTCCTTTTGAAACAAATTAAATTGGCATCTGGACCCAATTTCATAACACAAGGAAAATGAAAAATGGATGGTTTTGATTGTTTGAATGAGAGAATGAGGACCAAAAATACAAAAAAAATTAAAAATGCTCATTTAAGAATTTTAAAGAACTGGTGCCATCCTGTGCCTAACTGAGTAAACCATGCCTTTATACACAAGCAGATACAAACCATCTAGATGGCAACTACACGGAAGTTCCCAAACTCTTCTAGTAAGAAGCAACAGGGCTTGATATATAGGATTGGCAATATATGGTTGGAAATTGCCTACATACTCTCAGAAGAATGCAGTTTTCCAAACTGTTGTTTCATCCTAGAGGAAACAAGCACTACATTCCCGATCTATCCTTAAAATAAATGAAAGAGGTTAGTACATTCAAAACAGAGAGAGCACTACTATTACTTAGATCAGCGGTCCCCAATCTACCTACCTCCGTGGATTGGCAGCAGCAGCAGGGGGGGGGGCGGGGATGGTTTCACATGCAACCTAGACCCCACACCTATGCGAATGAAGCTTTGTGCATTCCCAATAGGCCACTTGCATGGCCTGGTTCCCAATAGGCCACTGACCGGTACTAGTCCTTGGCCCAGGAGTTTGGGTCCCCTAACTTAGATGCTAAAGGTGAGATTGGAATTTTATTCTTCAACTAGCCTCACTTGAATCATCTTCCAGTTTAACTACAATGGTAACAGAATCCGAATTTGTACGTATATACACACACACACACACACCAGACAGCAAAGCCTTACAGAGCCACAAAGGCCTACAGAGCCACACTCTATAGCTATGTTTATATGGCACACAAACCACAAACCAATCAAACACAGTTTGTGGTGTGAAGGAGTTCTTTGTGTCAGACAAATCCAGAAACTAGGTCCATTCTATAAACCATGTTTAAGTTAACAATAAGCAAGCATTTTATAATGAAAATAAGAATCACAAACCATCATGAATATTCAGATTTGAGAATATCACATAGTTAGAGGGATAAAATACCTTACAGCACTCCTATATGAAAAATAGAATAAAAAATGGAGTTTAAATAAAAGGTAACAATGCTATATATTGTTTGGGCAATATTAAAAGATGGATAACACATTCCTTTTTTTGTGAGTTTTGACTTTATTGTTTGCATTATCCAGTCTCAATCCCATCCACCAATTAGGAAAGCAAACCATTTAGCCAAGCCCAATTGGTCCCATCAGGCAATTAAATGTAATTTTCTACAATGCCCCTGATATAGCATTGCTCAGGGGAATTCTGTGAAATTAAAATGGAGGATCCAGCAAATTTCCCTGTACCATCCTGGAGCCTTTCTTCTATGAGTGCCATTATAGCACTGTCATGTATTCTACTATAGCCAACTTTCACTCAGCGTATCTTGCTACCCAAGGCAAAGAACAAGTTAGCACACCTTCCTTTTAACTATAAAAATCAACCGGCGATTCAACCGTTATTACAACAAAGGCAGCTAGACAGTTTCACTGCAGCACCATGAATGTGAACTGACGCAGAGGCTCAGTTCAGAGGAACTGAGGAAATTCATCTGTACTTTAAGGTGTCATGCTTGTTTATTCATCACGTTGGTTCTTGAGGTCCTGCTGCTTACTGAAATAAACATTATAATGTTTTGAAAGTGACTACATGAGTCACAAGAGCAAAGCAATACATTGAGAGTTTGATACCTATAAGAAGATACCACTGGGTAGAGTCATTTCACTGTTGTTTTTCAGACCATCTATCTACCCACCCACTAACCCAATGCAGATAGCAACTGATTTATAACCACAATTGAACCCAGAATTTCTGTTGCTAAGTGAGACAGTTGTTAAGTGAGTTTTGTCCTATTTTATGACCTTTCTTGTCATAGTTGTTAAGAAAATCACTGCACTTGTTAAGTTAGTAACACAGTTGTTAAGTAAACCTGGCTTCCCATTGATTTTTGCTTGTCGCCAAAACTGATCACATGACTCCAGGACACTGCAATTGTCAAAAATACATGCCGGTTGCTAAGCATCTGAATTTTGATCATGCGTCTACAGGAATGCTGTAACAGTGGGGGAAATGGTCATAAGTCATTTTTTTCAGTGCTGTTTTAACTTTGAACGGTCACTAAATTGACTGTTGTAAGTCGAGGACTATCTGTAACTGCAACGTACCCAATGTATGTATGACATTTTTAAAAAGCAGACTGAGTCATGTTACTGCCTTGAAATAGCCAACAAGTAAGGTGTCATGATAATTCCCAGACTGATAAAGATTTAGGAATCTTGTAACAACCAGCTGCAGATTCTTTCCTCATGGGTGAAAAGACCTGCAAGTTCATGGAGATAGTGACAAAAAAAAAGAGAAAGGGTCTGTCACATTATTATTATTATTTATTTTATTAGATTTTTAGACCGCCCTATTCCTTCGCAGGACTCAGGGCGGTTTCCAGTCAATTTAAAAAACATAAATACAAAACATAAAATCAATTAAAATAATTAAATCCGACTGACTCCCCTTAAAAACCCAGAATTAAAACCCAAGACCCTAGTTACACTAAAACCCCTATTGTTAATTAAAACCCAAGCGAGGAGGTTGTGAAGAGATGATCTTATGCAAGGCCAGCCGTTTTAAATAGATGGATCTTCAGGGCCCGGCGGAAGAGGCGCAGATCTGTTATTGTTCTTATCTCGGTGGGTAGGTCATTCCAGAGGGTAGGCGCCGCCACAGAGAAGGCCCTTCCCCTTGGGGTCACCAGCCGCCAATAAGCTAGGGACCTACATGCATTATGTTAGAACTCTTTTTTTCTCTCTTCTTTTTTTAGTAATAAATAGTCTTTCATCTGGTTCCTTTTCCCCACAAATCCATCTCTATGTTTCATTTTTTAGACAACATACTAACTACTTTCCCAGCCATTTGATTTGATGCTGACACACGTTGCTCCATCCACGCACTTTCTATTTCTGTCAAATTGTGTCCTTTCAAAGAGATTAGTCCTCGACCTACAACAGTTCATTTAGTGACCGTTCGAAGTTACAACGGCACTGAAAAAAGTGACTTACGACCATTTTCCACACTTATAACCTTGTAGCATCCCCATGATTGTGCGATTTACACAATCAGATGCTTGACAACTGGTTCATATTTATGACAATTGCAATGTCCTGGAGTCATGTGATCATCTTTTGTGACCTGACTAGCAAAGTGAATGGGGAAGCCAGATTCAATTAACAACTGTGTTACTAATTTAACAACTTCAGTGATTCACTTAACAAATGCGGCAAGAAAAGTCGTAAGATGGGGCAAAACTTACTTAACAAATTTCTCATTTAGGAACATAAATTCTGGGTTCAGTTGTGGTTGAGAGTTGAGGACTATGTGCAGTGTTTATTTTTGGCTTAGGCGAGTCCATCCAAGGGGTTGGAGCTTTGCACTTAAAGATTTTCCAACAGCTGCATATATCAAAATTTTCTAGGAGCTAGCTAAGCATCAATATCCTCTTCTAATTCATGGTCATACTATAAGAATTGCAGCCTGTTTTATATGGGATTCTCCTACCAGTGTCATACACGGTAGTCCCTTGGCTGAATCTTTTACCTTTATCCCACATTATAGTCTGGACCAGGGGTCTCCAACTTTGGCAACTTTAAGATTTGTGGACTTCAATTCCCAGAATTCCTCAGCTAGCAAAGCTTTAAGACTTGTGGACTTCAATTCCCACTTCCCACCGAAATTCTTTGAACGGTCACGTATGACTAGAACACGCTCGGTTGGTAATGAGAGAAGCCATAACTCAACTTGGGATGCATTGTGTCATTCTTAGACATGAAGGTATTCAGGAGCTACGTGAATCTGGGATGCTATGCCAGCCACAAGCCTTCATCTTTCTGTTCCAGTCAAAGCCCATTTAGCTATATCGACTCCACCTCTCTTCTTTTAATCAAGAAGCTTGTATATCTTTGTGTCTTTGGGTTTCTAGTAACATCGAAATATAATTTCTGGCTAATGTATTAGATGTACACACGTATCTTGTTTTTCTTTATTTCTCTCTCTCTCTCTACCCCCCTTTCCTTCCCTTTGAGGAGTTTGTTTTGTCTTGTCTTGCAAAGGAGGGCCAAGGCCAGTTCTGAGAGGCAGATCTGTTTTAACTGCTAAAGTCTGTGAAGCCTCTGTTTAGGCAATGTTTTCCAAAACACCCTTTCCGAGAATGGAGCCTGTCACCGCTTTCTCTCCCTTAGCTCCAGCTGGGTAACTGTACAGAATCCATAATTGCTGCGAGCAGTGTGGAAAATGAAAAGGCTGTGAACGGTACAAAAGGCTGCTGGGTTCCCTTTTTTCCCCCTTCCCTCTAGCAGCTCAAACCAGCTTCCTGTTTGCTTAATAGCTTGTTGCTGATGGACCTGCAATAAATACCAGGGATACCAGATAGTTTTATCTTGTAAATTGTTTTGAAGGTGGCTTTGACCAGGGTTATGGTGTGTATACTCAAGTAAGTGGTTTTCCTGCTAGCTGGGGAGTGGGCGGAGTGGGGGTGTCAGTCAGACTGATGTAGCAGAAATCCCTCCATCAATTTAGAGTACAGTAAAATTGATATGATAAAGATAGTGAGAAGAGGAATATAATTATCATAACCTCTGTGGCAAAAGTAAGCAAAGATAGCGTTAAGCCCCTTGGCTGCAATCCCAAAACATTTAGAGCATCATTTGAACATCATCAGCATTTAACAAACTCACCACCGGTCAGTTGCAGAAGGCAGCTTTACTTGGAACAGCTCACATCCTGTGACAGTATCTTTAATGTTATTCAACAACAACATCTTTCTGCCTATCCCAGGTCCCTGGTGGGAGGACTTCATATGGGGATAAAAATGCCAAATCCAGTCTGAAAATCTGGCTGGCTATGGGACAAACCATAATAATAAGAGTAACAGCTCACCAACTCCTGAATAGCTTGAGATCCTAAAGCCCAATCAGACTTTTAAATGGTTTTAGAGGCCTTCCCGAAAGAGAACAAGCCAAGGACTACCCAGGCAGTGTGTTCCCCAGACGTTTGGAGTAGGCAGGCAGAATCATCCTTGGTATGGTGGAGCCTGCTATTTCCCTGTGCATCTCTGTTTAGGACTTCACCAGTGCTTTGGATTCAGCCCAGATGCTTATGGTTGCTACTCTGGCAACCCCAAGATAGGAATAATTTGGCAGAAACATGGTTCCCTGGTAAACTGTCTGGCTTCCATATTCTGCACCAGTTGCCTCTTCTGAGTGTCTTCAAAGGCAGCCTTATGGAGCAATAGAAAAAAAAAAACCATGTTGGAAGCTATAGATGTGCAGATAAGAAAATTAGCAGACCAGAAGATTAATAGGTTGACAGGCAGTAATGCCTGGATTGAGACTGGCCAGACACAAAAAAAGCTGCTCTCTGGGCCAAGTTTAGACAGCCATTGCCTCAGTCTAACAGCGCAACCTTTTCTAGCCTGGTGCCCCACATCATGCTTAAAGGTATAAATAATAAGAAGCTTTTTAAATTAGATTACGTTCTTGGTTATTTTAACAGAAGCCATAACAACCCTTCATCATTCTATCCTAAATTAGGTTGGTGGAATCCTTAATTATATTGAGACTTAGATGTAGACTTGTATACAAGTCATCCCAGAAGACGGCTTATGAATGTAAAAAAAAAAATCAAAATATATTTTGAAGTTACTCTAAATGAACAGTTAATAAATTTCATAGCTGTTTAAGTTGGTCTCAGCTAGTCAGAGATTTTGTTGAACTGAGCTAGGTACCCTGACAAAAAGACTAGTTATGAAAGTGATTAACTGATTAGAATTACATTCTTTGTTTCCAAGATCAGGGTTATATTTATGCCTCCAAGACCTACATTTTCTCAAGGTGTACAATCTTTTGAGAATGATAAAACGAGAGGGAAGGAAGGAAGGATATGAAAACTAAAGGTCAGAACTGGGAGCTAGAAAGTATTTGGGGGACAAAGAGGAGATATAGGAAGATACGTCATACTGCAGCTTGACCTCTTGACTACTTTTTCCAAGCTTTCACCATATTATTTTCACCGATTTTTGCCATCATAAATATTATAGAAGATTTTCTTTAATAAAAACTACAATTTTCAAATCAGTTAATGTTGCACCAGGTTCCTGTTATTCCAACAGTGTCATGGAGATGAAGATTTATTAATTTAGTAAACAAGTTTATATAACCACCCAACTACACACAGTGACTCCAGCTGGCGTACAACATTAAAAGTCCACAGTTTTTTAAAAAAATCAAAAGTTATACCCTCCTCACCCCCCATAATAACAGAATTAAATAAGCCTCTTGAACAGCTGTTAATGGGATTCCCAGACCCCCTGATAAAACTAGGTCTTCAAGGCCTTGCAGAAAAGCAACAGGGCAGGCGCCATTTTATATATGGGGAAATGATGTTCCAAAGGAAGGGAGCCACCACAGAGAAGACCCTTTTCCTAGGTCCCACCAGATGTAATTCCTTGCTGGTTGGAAACTGCAACATGACCTGCCTTCCTGCTCTCATGGGCTGAATAGATGTCATCAGGGAGATGTACATTTCAGGTTAGGAAGTTTTCATGTATTAGATTATTACAGTAAAAGAGTTCACTGTAAAAAGGAGTTAAAACTGCTACTAATTTAGATTCTGTATCTATGCTTTGAATTTGTACGTATGCGTTTCAGTCCCTTTCTGGGTACAATTTAAAGTGATGGTTTAATACTGGGAACAAGTTACTTGGAAGACGGTGTTTTCCAATATATTATCAAAATCTTTCAAATAGAGTTTATTTACAGCAATTTGAGACTCTTTGAGATGTTGGATTTCAACTTGCATAATTCTCAATCAGAATAGAGTTGGAAGGGACTTTGAAGGTCTTCCGGTCGAACCCCCTGCATAAAAAGTAGACACTATACCCATGATGGCGAATTTACAGCACTCATCCCGGAAGTGGCACACAGAGCCATCGCCTGTTGCTCTTCCGGGTTTCAGCACACCAGTCATCTGGTCTTCACGCAAGCAGGAGCGCCAGAAACTGAAAGAGCAGTCACCTGGCGTGCATGCATGTGCCGGGAAGATGATCTTCCGTCATACGCATGCACGCTGGCCTTCTGGTTTCTGGTGTGCATGCGCACGCAAAGAACAGCTCGCGTGTCCAAAGACGCGGAGACGGCATCCTGGCAGTCGTTTCGTAGGGGAGAGAGCTGTCGGCCAGGACAGGTGAACCATGGCTCCTCCCCCCCCACCTGAGCAGGCATCTTGCATGGCCCCAGCCCTCCAACCCACGGCAACGTGCATTCATGGTCCGGAGCGCCTGGCCAGCTCGGAGAGCTGCTTAATGGCTGGCAAGGAGAGGGGCGGTGGTTCTCCAGAATCCCGGGCGCAAGCAGCAGGGTGAGAACCGCTGCGTAGTAGCGCTTTTGGCACACGACAGCAAAAAAGTTAGCCATTACTGCACTATACCGTTTCAGACAGGTGGCTGTCCAGTCTTTTCTTAAAAACCTCCAGTGATGAAGCCCCTACAACCTCTGAAGAAAAGCTGTTCCACTGGTTAATTGTCCTCACTGTTAGGAAGTTTCTCCTTAACTCCAGGTTGTTTCTCTCCTTGATTAGTTTCTCTCTATTGTCTCTTGTCTTGCCGTCTGGTGCTTTGAAAAATAAATTGAACCCCTCTTCTTTGTGGCAGCCCCTCAAGTACTGGCATACTGCTGTCATGTCACCTCTAATCCTTCTTTTCTCTAGACCTTAAACACTCAAAAGAGCCATTTGGACCCGATTCCCACAGAAAGCGAAACATCGTCACAGTCACTTTTTAATTTCTTATTTAGATATTTTAGTTTTCGAGAGTAATGTTTTAATTGTTATTGGGCAATAGACAAATGCCAAGGCATGTGATAGCACTTGGCTAACCTCTTCTTGTCTCGAGGTTAATCAGGTTCAGGCTTGGTTAGTGTTTGTATAAGAGACTCCCAGGGAATACCGGGGCTGCAGGCTAGACTAAGAAGTTGAAAACATCATAGAAAAGAGGGATACAAGCCATTTTCCTACTTCTATTAAGATAACTGCATGGATATTTCACCAGGTGTCAAGCTGAATTCAAAGATGCTATCTTCAGCACATGCATGCAATAAGTAAATATTATATTCCCCAAACCAGCAGCAGGACTCTTGATTAGTCCTTAGGTTTGCAAGTTTGGAATTATAGTCCAACTGTTTTGGAGAACATCTGGTTATAGGGTTAGGGTTAGGGTTATTTTATACTAGAATTTCAATTGTATATTTACTGAGCGTTTTTATTTGTCCTGGTCTCTGGTCTAAGAATGTAATAAACTGATCGATTGATCATCTGGTTACAGAAGGCTATTGCATATAATTCAGGTTTGTTGTTTGTTTTAAATACGCATTTCTGTTTAAAAAATGGATGTGGGTATTCAGATGAATTTTAGAAACATAAAAACTAAAAAAAAACACAGAATAAGATCAAGCAAAGCAAGATTTGGTGCTTTGTTCAATATCCCTTGCCTGTAGCAGAACTATTATTGTTCTTGGTGCCAGTTGTGTTTAATTTAAGAGCCGAGGTGGCGCAGCGGTCTAAAGCACCCTGCTATTAACACCAGATGCCTGCA
>JANHFK010001978.1:649442-664765 GCA_036250565.1 Sibynophis collaris | reverse complement strand
ATCTATCTATCTATCTATCTATCTATCTATCTATCTATCTATCTATCTATCTATCTATCTATCTATCTATCTAAAACCAATATTATTTTATGAATGAAGGCAAATATATGTATCCCACGATAACGTTGCAGGATCCAATCTTAGTCCGTTATCGGGACCAGAGGTTTTGTCTTCCAAGACTTCAGACTTGTGCTGGAGCCCATCTTCAGGGAATTTCTCTCTAATATGAAAGTTTAGAAGACAAAACTTCTGTGACCGACTCAAATGGGATCCTGCAATATTATTTTATAATATTGCTCCAACGATCACTGCCTAAGCTTGCCATTAATATTTAAGAAGTGGTGATTAAACACATCCCTTAACCACTTAGATTAATTTTATAAATACCTGTTTTGGAGGATTATTCTGCTCTTTAAAAAATGATTAGTCGTGGCCAATTCAAAGAAAATTGAGTCTTAATTTGGGAGCGCCTATCTGTGTACCATAATTTCCTTGTGTTCTTTAGCAAAGGACTCTGCTGTTTACATGCATTTAGAATAAAACAATTATTACATGCTTGTATTCTGTATATTATTAGCTTACCAACTTTGGGAAGATCTTTTCTTTTCATTTGCTTTTCCTTTTTTCTAAAGCTAAGTTAGATGAAAAAATAATAATGTGGTTTCTACTCTCCTATTCGTTGAAGCTGCTGCTGTTTTGTCTAAAAATATCTAATACTCCTGAATATAAAATTGCACATAGTTATTTGGGAGTCCAAATGAAATTTGGGAATGTTGAAATCCTCATATCTCATTTTTTTTATGAGAATCCTGAAGGTAAAAATAATTTAGGAGCAAAGGAGGCTACTCTCCATAAATAGTCCATGTATTTTTTTTAATTGACAAACAAAAAAGGAGGCTTAGAAACAATATGACCCATAAAACCAGGTGACGATTTTTCAAACTGTGTTTCACAGAACCTTACAGTTTCATAAGAACTTGATGGGGCTTAATAAGATATACAACCAGTTTCCTAGCACAAGAACTTTGTCTCTTGATCAGGGGTTCAGGGAATTTATTTTTTTAATGACCCAGTTCTGTGGCCTGGGAAAAAAAATGAAACCCTTGCTTTATAGCCTTATGAAACACATAATTGAATGCACACTTTAGAAGGACATGTTTTGTTGATTCAATCTCCTGTAGGATGGTAGTTATTTTTTGCAAGAAAAACTTAACGATATTGCCTGCCGACTACTAGGAAATGTTTATTCTCCTTGATTTGCAAGATTTATTTTGCAACCTACAAAATACCTGACAAGCTATGTGAAACATATGTATATCACTTCATTTGTGCTTTGATTAAAGAAGACAAAGTTAAAAGTATTCCAACAGGGCACATGGGAAAAAATCTATAAGAAGTCATTCAAATAACGTACAGGGCTTACATTGAAGAAAAAGGACTTAAATTATAATTCTTTATTTCATATACAGTGAAGTCAGCAATTTAATCCAATTCTTAATAATTTGCTTGTGTGATTGATAGTTTTTACATTACTTTAATGATTCATTTATATGTAAATAGAGAGTCATATTACAGTGATTTTATAGGAAAGGACTGCCAGCATCTCCCGAGAGCTGAATGAATGACTTTTGAAGACACTTTCAATTCTTTTTAACTCAATGATTCTATTTCCCCCCCTCATATGTATTGTCAGCTTAAGAAAACGGAAAGCCTCCAGTTTAAAAAGACGATACAATGATCCATTAAAATGAGCTTTTCTTGCTCAACCATTTCAGAATAACTGAACAATATCAATAAAAATATCTTACAGAATGCCTACAGAATGTCAGTGAGAAATCAAAATATCTCAGTACTTGACTATCTCAAGGCTTGTCTCTTTACATATGTTCTTCTCTGTGTGCTTCAATCATATCTGGAGCACAACTTTAGATCTCCTGCCCTTATGAAACTAGATGTCTACTCATTGTGTCTACTAATTTTTATTAGTTCAGGATTTTAAGATTCCTTTGAATACGTTTGTGTTCTTGGGTTATTTCATATTTCTGGGGAAGAATAGGGAATTGGAAAAGGAGAAATATTGCATCTTCGTTCTGCTAACCTTATCGTTGATTCTACACAGGGAGTTGGGAGCTGCTGTGTATTTTATATATTTTATATTGCATTGTTTTATATATTTCTGTATGTTTTTGGTGGATGAAAAATTAAAACATACAGATGTTTCCTAGATTTTATATTTGATGCACTCATCAAATACAAAACCTAGGAAACATTTGCATTTTTCTGAAAATCTAAATTGGATTTATGTTATTTTTTTATTATAAAAAATATATTGCACGTAATGCCCTAAAAAGCAGCATTTAAAATGTATATAGTTCATTCTGATGGGGGATTTTCTACCCAGCATTTCTATATTATAACACAAAATGACATCTCAGTAGCTAGGAGAGTGTTAGGCAGTAGTGGTTTATTGGACTACTGAGTATAAATGCTAATAATATACCTCTCTAAACTACAACATATTGTTTCTGATTGTTTTCTGTTACTAAATGAAATATACAACAAGCTTCAGGTTTAATGGCCTTTCAAAATTAGGAAGTAGCAAGTGTCCTTATTATCCATTGCAATGGATATACAACTATAAATCAAAGAAATGATTGCTACCAAGCTTTTGGTGATTTCCAAAGTTAAAGCAAACCTAACCTGCAGCTATTTCTGCACAGAACAGATGGACAAAATTATTATATTTCCTGAGTTGACCAGTTTTATGTAAGGCTGCAGCTATTATTTTGTTGCTTATTGACAGGAAATAGGGGATTTATAAAGTCTGGCTTAATGCAAATATTTAGAGATTTGTTTTGCCTCCTCCAAACTCGGTTCGAAAACCTTCCTTCTGAACTTCTGAACAGTGAAATCAAACTTTTGATAAGGTTGTTTTCATTTGAAAACTGGAATTCATGGCTTTCTTCCAAAGGGGAACTCTGTTGGTCACAGACAATTTATGAAGAATAGTTTGCTTGTTAGTGAAGCAAATAGATGTAATCTGATGAAATTATTAATGTCATAACGTTAACCCTTGTCACATAAATACAGTTAGGAGAGCTGACACAGCAACTGCATCCAAATGTTTGGGTCTTTGTTTATACACTCAATCTGTCAGTACAATATGTAGGGTATGAATTTCAGCAAGCACTTTGACAATGAACAAAAGAGGGATACACACTCTTTTAAAAAAAATTAAAACTTGATGAAAGGTTTAATGATTTCAAGCACTTGGATAGACTCTGCAGACATAACTCACTCCCTTCCTTCCTTCCTTCCTTCCTTCCTTCCTTCCTTCCTTCCTTCCTTCCTTTCTAGAACCTTTATTATCAGATAAAGGATACATTTTGTGAAATTATTCTGCCCCAAATGTATATTAATGAGAAGGATGCCAATCACACAAAAAATATTTTTTTAAAAATCCATGAGTCTTGCATTCATTGTAAAGGCACATTTGTTTTCTTCCTGCCTTCAAAAATATTTATTTACTGTTTTGTGAGACCAAATCAACATTAAACATAAACAGCAGTTAAAATTCATGCATAGAATTTTAGATAAAACCAAGACAATTAAAACTGTGAGTTGTTTGTATAAGTTAAAGCACAGATGTATAGAAAAATCCAAACCTTTGGTCAGAGACAGTAAGACCCCTGACTTCATTGTGCTTGCCATCCTTTATCTTTCTTTTTTTTAAATATGTTATTGATTTTATTGGATTTTTTCTATTGTTGTGACTCACTCAGAGTCACTGAGAGTCAGAAAAGCAGATAACAACAAGATCTGACAATGGATAAGAGCAACAACATTAAAGAAAGAAACAGTGGGGTTAATTCTGGCTTCACAAGACCAAGTCTTAGGAACAAATACACACAAAGCTAGAAATGAGAAGACAGCAACAAACAGCAAATGTTTCTTCTCCAAAGAAGCTGAAGAAATAAAACATCTGGTTAGCTGCTGCAAGAAGATTTCACAGACTGATTAGAAACAATGACATGACAAAATATTAACGATGGTGAATTGGAAGATCTGTAAGAAATATAATTTGCCTGCAAGGAAGAACTGGGGGGAACCACAAAATAGTTCCAGGCACATCCGGAATGTTAAGAATATGGTTGCAACAGACTCAGAAAATGGTTGCCATCCTGGTTATGGCCAATCACACAAAACTAATTTACCAGAAAGGAAATGTGTACATTTTTTTCTACCTGTCTACCCCAAAAATTAGACCAGACTAACAAACCAAAGCCATAAACTCAGGACTACTTTTATTATAAATGCATTAGTGACAGCATCTTTCAGGCCTAAAAGTGCTTCCTCCTCCCTCACATTATCTTCATGTGAATTGCTGTGTGTGTGTGTGTGTGTGTGTGTGTGTGTGTGTGTTCTGAAAAGTTATTCTCAAATTGTTTTCTTGGCCAATGCTCAACCCCTTCTTATTTGCTTTGGTAGCAACCTTTCCTCTTGTCCTTGAAGGCAAGTCACTTCTCTCAAGACTTTCAAGATGCCTACAGTTGACTCAATCTATAATAGGTTGAAGATATTTATCATTCTTTAAAGAATACCTCTAGGCTCTGTGGGTCATATTTGCACTGTTGGTTATACAGCACAGAAATAAGGCCAAGAGCTTGATAAATCTTGAAGAAGAAGAGAATGCTTATGGAGCATGTATAGAATACTTTTGCTCCACTGTGGGATGATTAATTGTTACAAAGTTGGGAATATTTTTCTAGGTCAGTGTTATTTCCAGGAAAGGACCTAAATCCCTTCTCTTGAAAATCTTGCCAAGATTCCATGTGTGTTCTCTACAGGTAAGGTTAACATATTTTAAATATGTGTGTTGTCTTAAATCCTGTCTATGCATTATGAGGAGACTCAAAGGTGTGCCACCAATATTCTGGAGAACTGGTTCCTCTTGCATACCACATGACATCAGTTTCCCTGAAGGCATCTGCATTTTCTCAGTTAATATCTGCAGGAGATAAGCTGCAACAACCTGGCAAAACCACATGCCACAGGAGGTGTATAAGCTATTTTCCCACAGGCGTTTCCAGCTTGCGACTGCATCAGGAGGCAGGACTTAATTGTTAATGAAATATTAGGTAGTGCTTGAGAGGGATTATTTCTTTATAGCCCATTTTAAAAATTACTTTTTGTTAAGGCATGCAAATGAGCTAAACACAGATAAAAGAGGACTTCATAAATTACATTTCTATTTCTCTTTGAGTCCAATAGAATTGAGCAACTCTGTGCTAAAGGTTCCTCTGGGTTCCTTAGGGGCATGTTATTTCCAAAGACCAAAATAAAACTATTTCTCTGTTAACTTTTTACAACGTTCTGAATGTTTTCTGTATTTAAATTGAACTAGTTATAAGGGAATCTAATAGCAAACCAGATTTCGGAATTACTGGTGCAGTTTTCAAACTAATTTTAATAAATTGTGCTCCTTTTGGCCTTGGGTCCACGTGTGAGCTGTTAGCTTTGCACCTGAGCAATGATGTCCTGTCAGAAGGTCAACAGCCATGTGGGTGCTAAATTTTCAGATGCTGTGATTTTGACAGGGCTGGCAACAGCTGCAGTCACAAAGCATACTGTGAATCTGAAAAACATGAAGTGTTTCCATGTTACTGAGCCATGTAAAAAAACCTGATTCTGACAAATGCCATATCTGAATCTACATCACTTTCCCATGAATCCAGACATTGCTTTCACAATGCCCATATTGTAATAGATGTATATTGGGTCATCCCATCCATTGCATTTGTGTCTGGCGAAAAGACTGCTCCACTTCATCGCTGATAAACTGATAAACTTGATCAAATATACACGCCTGGTGACAGGACATTTCTTAGCACTAATTGGAGTGATTGAGAAAATATCTATAATTTCATATTACCAGCCAGTATTTATCACACTACTATCCTGAAACATTCTGGAGCCAGAAAGTTGAAGTGATGTAGACTGAATGGTTACCATGAAAATTTAACAATATTCCAAATGACATAGGTACTCCAAGCTCAAGACAGAAGTATCTGACAAATTATTATAATTAAGTGTTAATTTACCTGTGGATGCTTGAAAGCATTACTTATCAATTTTACTTATAAATCCTACTTACCGGTACCTTTTTTATCTCTTTGGGGGGAAATGTCAACATTTTTATCTAGACGCTCTGAATTTATGCCAATGCTTTTCATAGACATTTATAAAAACTGCATTAACTTGTTTCTAATGCTGTGAGATGCAATGATAGATAATCCCATTCTAAGCAATTACTTTCTGAAGACGTGAGTTTTGCATATACAGAGACACTACTTTAGATTCATTTCTTTTTCCATTGTCTCAATTTTTCTGAAAATATACTTACTTAATCTATACAAAATTAAATCACAAAATATTCAAATATTCATTGTTGTGAGGCTATCTACTTAGCCTCATTTAAATATGACGTACATACATTTACCTGACTGAACAAAATGTCATTATTAGCTCCACGTTTAATGTAACCCAACTGAACCATTTACATTAAATAATTTTATTTTCCTTGAAGCTAAATTCTGTTGGCTGAATCCGAAATGATACGTTAAAAAAAGTAATGTAGGCAATCTCTTTGCAAAATTATTATTTGCTTATTTTTATCTGGCCCTTTTGTATTGTCAGAGTTATGGGATCCATTCTGATTAAAACACAATCCAGTAAATACTTAAACTTAAGAAAATTATCTTAGCCACAAAGAAGTTCTGTTGAAGTAATATAACATCTGGCTTAAATTAAGATTTCAAGGTGAAGACTCCACAACTTCATCTACAGGATAAAAAAAAGTGTTTGATTGCTTACACATTATTTTGAGGTAGATAGGACGACTTAAGTGCTAAGCTTGTTATAGGCACTATTTTGTGTTCCCTCAGACAAATGTATGAGAGATCAATTGTAGCTTTAGACTTAACAAAACAAAACAGAAAGCCTACTTTTCTGCTTTCCATGATGAAACCAAGATTCATCACACTCACTTTTTGAATGGGAATTGCAAAACTCCTTTGTTGTTTTTAAAATTAGCTTTGAACTGTTGCATTCCGATCATGATAGATGGACTATTTACATCCTATCCATATGTATAATCTTTCTTTTCAGCTGTAGCCTCAAATATTCTCATTTGTTGTGTGGAAAAAATACACCTCCTGTGTTTAAAGTTGGTTTTGTTTTATTTTTCAAGAGATGACTCCAAAAGCTTCCCTTTTCAAAAGAGGACAGAATAGGTGGCTGCTAGGTGAATTCATACCCGTGAAGGGATTCAGAACTCAGAACAATTCTCATCTCTTCTCAGTGACAGAAATTGTAATTAATGGTTTCTCCTGTTGTGGCTAAGGAGAAAGGAAAAGGATGGAGTTGACAGGCATTTTATTAATAGCTTCTATCACCTTCCTATACATAAAAAGGCTTTCTTACTGGCTCTAATACTTCATTGAAAGGTTTTTTTTTTAAAAGAGAGGAAATGTTGAGGCTGGATAAAAAATGAAGGCAATCTATACGAGACTGCTGAATGTTGGATCTTCAATAATAAAATTAAAACTATTGTGACAGTTCCTATTGTGTCATTTAACCATCTGCCTCCTACTGGCACAATCAATAATGACATCTGTGGGCATGTTGTCACCCTCACCTAGTTCTTCTGTGTGTGACAACAAAACCTGTCAATATTGTGTCTCATGGCTGCTTTACCAAGAAGATTTATCATTCAACTAGGTGTGGTATAGATTTGAGTGACTGCTCCCCTATTGTTATAGTGGGAACCTACAGGGGGATAGATATTCAACACGAGGCACAAGAAATTAGACATGCATCAACCAGAAGTGACAATGAGTTGCCCCACTAATCCACGGGGCGCAGAGGAGTGGAAATTTACTTGGAGGACTTGGCTATGCTTGGGAAATTAAAGTGACAGAAAGGGAATGCAAAATTCAACAGGACATTGCTCCATAAGCCATTGCACAAATGCCAGCAAATAATCTAATCCTAACAATGGTATGTGTAGCTCCATATCCGCTAATAAAGAAAGAATGGAAAAGTATTTCTGAATGAACTGAGCTTATGACAGAATAGGAAGTGATGACCACATCATTGGTAGGGGCACAGTCATTAGAATATTCATGTCTGTTCAGACACCATACAGGGGGAAAAATGTCATCCCTTGGAGAATGGCAAAAAAGCATTTACATGCCTATTAAAGCGATGACTGTGTTTCCATAGCTTGTTGGAAGAGGATGGGAAACTCTAATAGCAGGTGCCATAGCTCTCTCCCGTCTCATAGACAATGGAAAAACTGTGCTGAGCCATCTCAGAACAAAAGCATTTGTATATTTTAGTGTGCCTGTTCAATCTTGAGTTCATGTGGAAGGAACGGAAATCATGAGCAAAGTTAGAGGAGTGCCAGGGTTAACAGTGAACCACTGCAAGATGGAATCACACTTCCATAAATCTACTTCCTGCAGGTGGACCTCTCTTTTTTCTTATGATCCTGATGAACTCTCTTCAGAAGTCTCAGAGGAAATGCTTCACCTGGCAGCTCTTAACTAGGAAGTTATGCGTGACCAAACCATTGCAAGTAAATGCTATTAACAGAATGCAGACGAATATAAGCATTGATGAAAAGGAATCAGTTTTTATATTAAGCTGGGAATTCCTCACAACTTGGCATGTAAAGGGAAGTCTAGCGTTTGCATGGGTAAAGTGCCCCATCTTCCCCCATGTTGACATCACATTTTTTATGGCATCGAAACAAACCATCTAGCATTTCCCATAATCCTGCCATCTATGTAGAAAAACATTTACTCTTGAATGTTCTACATTGTGACTGGTAGGGTTCAATTTTTTTTTTTTTTAATGAAAGTATTTTACCACATGGATTCACAATAATGTAATCAGGGGAAAAAATAGTCGGGGTCCATTGCAACTCACATAATCCTTTTTTTAAAAGCAAACAAGATATTCAACAGCAAAGGTCTCCATGTTTTATTGGGAGCACCGCTAAGATTTCCTATCCAACAGGGCACCTTTGCTACTGAGCCCTGTTGTGTCACAACTGGAAATCCTGACAGATTTATGTCCTTTAGTTCATTAACCAAACACCCCCTTAACCCCCTCCTGCTTAGGAGTTCTAAGATGGATTTATTTATTTATTTTATTTTACCACATCCTGGAGCACACTAGCTTCGAAGCCAGCTGGAAGTGTGCTGTTTCCACATTGATCTTCCAGCAGCCATTCATTTTCCCTAGATTTTTTTTTTTCAATGTAAGCTTCCTTGTTGGGAATATGCTAATGACATCTGCCATGATTAGTGATTTTCTTTGAATCGCTATTCCTCTGTGGGCAAAGCAATCAGAAAGGGAGAAGAGGAGATTTACTTCTTCCTTGAATGCCTTCCTTCAGCCATCTGGTCTAGCTTAATTCATTTGAATAAGATCTGCAGTTTGAGGTTCTTTACTGTGGCATTCAGAGGCATTTTAAAGCTTAAAAAGGAGTTAATGGTGATCTGTCTGTGTCAGCAGCATGGCCCTGTGATGGCTCGCCTTCTGATGGCTTAGAGGGCCAGATTAATTTTATTAAAATGAAGAAAAGAGGTGAGGGGAAATAAATTTCAATGCTCTTTAACAGCTTCATTATTTTAGATGTCTTTTGTGAGGGCAGTTATTATCTGAACATAAATGCCTGAAGATAAGAGAATGCATTTTAGAAAGCAATAGTATTTTATTTTTTTAAACCGACATCGTTAATCTAAAATTACCTGGATGGAGAAGGGAACAAAAAACAATGATGGAAGAATTAGGCTGTTAAAATGAGGGCAAGAAACAGTTCTTCACTTGTGAAATATAGAAAGAGAAAAACAGTAAGCAGAAGAAAAAGAGAGGAAGAATAATAGTATCTGGGAGGAAAAGATTAGAAAAAACATATTATTTTTTTAATAGGTGTGACCCGCCTTCATCTTCATTCCAATTAATTTTTCTCTCATTTAAAAATCTGCCTCTCACAAGGAGATCCGAATCAAGTTTGTAATACTGAATAGTTATAGACAAAATACCTCGAGTCTGACAACATCAAGCACAATGAAGTCAAGAAGGTTAGAACTGAATGCATCGTGAGAGTGAAGAAGATTCTGAAATTCAAAATTTGTAGAGGAAATATATCAATCAGTAATTATATCATAAAATATATCAAAAAGTACACCTAGGCAGTTCCAATCATTAGATACACAACTGGAATATTGGACTGGATTCAGATAGAACTAAAAGCTCTGGATAAGAAGATCAGAAAAATGATGACAGATTATGTCCTTCATTCATGCAATAATGTTGACAGACACTACTCACCAAGAAAATAGGTGGGTGTGGAATGTCGCAAGGGTTACACCAGACAATTGAAGAAGAAAAAGGGGCAGGAGAAGATTATCTGAAGGACAGTGAAAAAGATGCACTGAAGCTAATATAGCTTCAATGAAGCCCAAAGGAGGAATAGAAAAGGAACATGGCAAAGCAAAGTATTACATGGCCAGTACAACAAGAACAAGAACAACAATAATAACAACCAGCAAATATGATAAACAAGACTTTGTAATGGATAACAGCAGAAAAATTAAAGAAAGAGACAGAAGGACTAATTCTGGCTGCACAAGACCAAAGCTTAAGAACAAATGCACATAAATCCAGAAGTGAGAAGACAACTGCCATCTCTGCAAAGAAGCTAGAGAAACAGTGATAAGCAGTGAAACATTTCAAACCAAAAAGAAAAGAAGTCCAGTTGCCCTGACTCAATTTCCAGTGGACCACCTACTTAGCTGCTGCAGGAAGATGGCATGATAAAATAGCAACAATGGTGGATTTCAATATCTGCAAGAAATAGCATTTGCTTGCAAACAAGAATGGTGGGATCACAAAATTGACAAAATAACAAAAAATGAGAAAGCTAAAGTATTCTGGGACTTTAGAATTCAAATAGACAAGCATCTCTCACTCAAAACCCCAGACTTTAAAATTGTTTAGTAAGAAAGACAAACAGGTCTGGATAGAAAACATTATAATACCCCAATGACGGCAGAAGAGAAGAGAAAGACTGAAGAAAATAACAAAACATACAGGTTTGCAATTAGATGTAAAACAGCAGAACAAAGCAAATATAGAACCAATAGTGAGAGGCACTTTGAGTGCAATTCCAAAACATCTGGAATTGACATCTGTCAATACCATCAGCATTGACAAAATTACCATCAGTCAATTACAAAGGCAGTTTGACTTAGAACAGCTTACATCCTGCAATGATATCTTTAATATTATTAAACAATAATATCTGCTCATCCGTGGTCCTTAGGAAAGACTTGATAGGTGGACAGAATGCCAAATCTTGTCCAAACATCTGGTTGACTGTGCAACCCCAATAATTAATTAATATGCTATGCTGCCCAACTCTCATCAACTCTGAACACAGAGCAAAAAATTCTGAACAGAAAATAATAAATATTGATACCAGATTTTACTTACTTGAAATGAACATTTGCTGTGCTTCTCATTAAACCATTATGAATTGGTTGATTAATAGTGGTTGGTTCACTGAAATTAAAAACACAGCTTTTCAGCTTTGTGTTCAAAGGTACTAATTCTTAAAATACTTACATTTAATGTTTGTTACTTAGCTTCAAGTTTTACTTGCCAAGAACCTGAACTATAACAGTATTCATCATATAAACTGTAAGTGGAAATTTATTTAAAACGTGGGCTACAGTCTATTTTGTCTGAACTGCAGACATCTATAGTTTTTCTCTAAAGTGGGCAGAAGTCGGATGTCAAATCAGTTATGTTTCGTACTTCCCATAATGATTTTAGACTGAGCTTAGAACTTTTTTTCTCCTTCCTTAGGTTTCAAATGGGCTATTGGCTTTATTTTCTTTCTTCCACGTGTCTTTAATATTGTTACACTGCACAGTTGACTTAACAACAACCATAACCAAATAAAATAAAAATAAAAAAATAAAAATGCTCTGCAAAAATAGGAAGTGGGACTTGGTGATTTAAAGGAAAATTCCAACCTATGTTGAAGTCTCCTATGAAGAAGAGACACCTGGCCTAGGTAATAAGTGTTGAGTAAATATGTTGAAATTCAAAAGATCAGATGGTCTGGTTGCTGACCTTGAAAAAGTGTCATGGGTCCCCAAGATACTTTGGCCTGCCAAACGCTAATAACTGGGTAAAAATAGATATATTATATTGAAATTATTGAATGTTTTTCAACTTGTATAGCAAGGAAACAAAATTCTCTGTGTGAAGATGATTAACCCCCCTACCCTCACCCTTCAAGCTGCATTATAGATTGGATTCAGTTGGCTTTTACATGCATGGCATTTTCTGCTATCCACAATGGAAGTAAAGAAAAGGTAGACTCTTCCATCAATCCAGCAGCCACCTCCAGTGGTCCCAAGTCCAATTGGCAGAGCCAAATCTTCATGTTCTTGCAGAAGAATAGGAGGGTGGAGAGGGGGGGGCAGATTTTACCTTAAAGCAAGGTAGTCTTTTTATGGCTTGTGGACTTCAACTCCCAGAATTCCTGAGCCACCACATTCACAGTCCACAAAAGCAGACTGCCTTTTAATAAACCCATGTTGAAGTCCACAAGGCATAAAGGGGCCATAGTTCCCCATCTCCGCCTTTAGAATGCTCTAAAGGGCAAGCACTCTGGCAGAGAAGGCTCTACTTCCCAATAATCAGAGTTCAGTTGATTAACGGATCCATAGTAAGCTCTCTGTTAGATCTGGGGTTGATTGAAAAGGCGGACAAAGTAGTTGAGTGACAACAGCGTAGTTGTTGCTGGTTAAACAATTGATGATTCCTTCGTCCTACTCCCTGGCTGGGCTTATCCTATGTCCATGATGCTTCAGATCTCACCTTCATTGCCAGTGTTAGATCTGGGGTTGATTGAAGAGGCGGACAAGGTAGTTGAGTGACAACAGCTCTTTAAATGTACGTTTACATGTTTTATATGTTTTTATCCGAACTTGTACACCGCCCCGAGTCCCAATAGGGAGAGGGGCGGTATAGAAATACAATTATTATTATTATTATTATTATTATTATTATTATTATTATTATTATTATTATTATTATTCAACTATATACAACCCAGCAACGTCTGTCTGGCAGCTAGTCCATATGATGCATGTTTAACATTCCTTCCACTCTGGCTTCAGAAGGGAAACACTAACCCATTTTTGTGAATCTCATTTCCTTTACGATTCCTAATTACTTGGTTCTAAGCAACTATATATATTTTTTTCTGCCTAGCTCTTTTCTTTCTTCCTACTTCCACTTCTCAGAATCAGATGTCACAGTTCAAGCTGTTTTACAACCTTCCGCATAGCAACCCTTCCTTTTTCAACCGCCAGACATGCTGATAGGCAGACAGTTGAATCTTGCTGCAAGTGATAACCAGGCTGTTCTCAGTCTTTATGTCCAGTCAGAGGATTACTAATTACTTAATTTATCATACAAGACCATGTACAGCCTATACAAAGATGTAACATTTTTGTGTCAATAAAATTGTAAAATTTTATCCACAAAGTATTCATTCGGCAAAACTCAATTGGATCTAGATTTTAAAATACGGGAATAATCTCCTTAATGTAATTTTAGAGCCATTACTTCGACTACGTCTACTCTTGGTATGAGTAGACATTAGTGAACTCTACTATGCTTAACTCTACTATGTCTACTATGCCGGTATAAATATAACTGTTATTTCAGATGGTCTAGTCATATGCAATGAAATATTTTTATTGCAACCTTAATTTATTTTGCTATATAAATATTAAATCTTATGCATAACTTTTTTTGCCAGGAAAAGATGGTCTGCCTGAATTAAATATTCTTCCAGC
Source organism: Sibynophis collaris (assembly GCA_036250565.1). Taxonomy (NCBI): domain Eukaryota; kingdom Metazoa; phylum Chordata; class Lepidosauria; order Squamata; family Sibynophiidae; genus Sibynophis; species Sibynophis collaris. The sequence goes on along the minus strand of JANHFK010001978.1, from coordinate 650,816 downwards.
TATTTCCTTCTGTATATATTTGAATATAATTCCCATGACCCTTTGCTGGAAGGAAGAGAGAGAATTTCACATCTCAACACATCTGGAGGGGATGAGCTGAACTGGCCTCTTTCTGCTTATAAACAACTCTGCAAGGAAAGCTAAGTTATCAGGGTGAACACAAATGACAGAACTTCACAGCAAAGGGGCCTCTGTCCATCATTCTACAATAAAACTCGGTCTACACTTAGCCATCTTGCACAAGGCAAGTTCACATCACATGGTAGACCTCAATCAGTTAAGAATGCTTCACAGGCAACGGTAAAACAAGCAAAAAGCTTAAATTTACCTCCATTTGGGTTTTAAAATGCTTTCACTACAACTGTTGTCAAAGGATAATGAATAGCCAACTCGCCTTTTATGGCTCAAAACTCAGGAGTGACTCAAAGAGTTGCTGGTATTCAGCAGTAAAGAGAAACAAACTTGCAAGGGCCATTTACACAGTACTAAATCCTTGTAAAATTAGATTAAAACAAGCCTGCTATGTGACCCAACCTTTAGGCCTACTTAAACACCTGTGGATTTATGGAGTTCAGAGGTCTGCAAGGTCTCTGTTAACGTTCATTTTCAAAACTAGACCTCAAGTGACATCCTTTGCTGGGGTAGTTAATTTCAATTTGCTTCTAGCTTGAAAGGTGATCATATTAAGATATATGAGCAACACTTATCTTTATGCCAAAACTGCAACCTGAACAGGAGATAAATTCTGAATGCTACAGAATTTGTTTCCAGAGGGCTTGCTCAACAATATATTTCATTGAGTTTAATTTTGCAGTTCTTTCTGCACACAGCAGCTTACAATGTCAACAAATTTTCAAGCCAAAAGTCTGCCTGACTTTTAATGAACATGATTTTTTCCCCCCTCAAAAAAGCATAACAGCATAGAGAAACTTTCTGAGGATCATAAGGTTCTGAACAGAGAGATGCTTAATAAATATTTAAAGTTCATAACAGAGGCAAAGGACTTAAGCTGGTCTCCTTAACCTGTTAGCCTCCAGCTACAGTGAGAATATAACTTAAGAGTGTTAGAATACTTTATTGGCCAAGTACGACAGCCAAAATTCCTAGCCGGCATGCCAGGCCATGCTGCCTCGGAATTTTGAGAATTGTAAAATTGTGGCACAAGAATTCTGGGAATTGTACAATGTTTGGAAAGTAAACATCTTAGTTTATAAAGGTTTATTAAAATAGTATCAAATAAAATACAAATAAAATAGTATCAAAAAGCCAACACAGTTCGAGGCTGCATAAACAGAGGGATAGAATCAAGATCACATGAAGTGTTAATACCACTTTATAATGCCTTGGTAAGGCCACACTTGGAATATTGCATTC
>JANHFK010001978.1:630229-641380 GCA_036250565.1 Sibynophis collaris | reverse complement strand
CACATTGTAAGCCGCCCTGAGTCTTCGGAGAAGGGCGGCATATAAATCAAATTAAAATAAATAAATAAATAAATAAAGTGACTTTCGACTTAGCTTACCAGCTTGTCATCCATCACCTTTACGACAAACTTCCATTTACTGACAATGTTATAGTTACTCTGGTTCTGTGTTTTTCTCAGTTAATCTGAGTATATTAAAATCCTAAATGTATGAATTACGGACCTTTGTGTGCCAATTGAAAGAAGAAAAATGCTAGCTTGATGAAAACTTGGCATAAATTAGTCACAACACATTCAGAAACGCTGTCTTATCTCTGAAGAAACACAGAGGATCTGCATAAAAATCGGATGTAGTGATTGTTTCATCTAAAGAGTATTTGATTTACTCTCCCCTATTTTAAATAATGCAACATAATAAAATATGAAATCTGTTTTTCAGCATATCTGCAATTTTATTCAAAGTAATACCCTTTCCATATGTTTTTCTACCTACTTGGCAGTCTTGGTAGAGACTAATTGTTATGTCGGAACAATATCAACAACAAATCTTTTGAGAATATTAGAAAAACCATCCATCCATTTCTCCTCTGTTCTGTGATTTCATTTGTATAATTCTGTATTATCTTAAGAGCTTTGATATCAAGCGAGTTTAAATTGTCAAGTATGGTACAGTAAGCTCATAACCTCTGTTTAATACAAAAGTAGCATAGTATGAATAAGTCACCTTTGCCAGTTTTGGAAGCTATTGCTACCATATTAACCCAGTATACATAATGGGAAATATTAGATAATTACTATTCAGAAACTGAATTTGCCATCATAATTGTTACCCCATATTGCCATTTCTTTCCAGCTATGAAGAACTTTTGTTTTTCCATTGTTTGATAACAGACGCATTGTTTGAGAAATTGGAAACCAGCAATTCTATATGAAACAAAAGAAAGACATAATAGAACATGTACCACTGGTTAATAACTTAAATTAAGATCCATAATTTGCTGAAAGCCAACGTTCATATGTGAATAGTCACCACTGAAATATAAACCTACAATGTATATTTCTTCTTCTTTGAAAGGACTATATTTTTTAGTCTTTTTTTTTTTTTTTGGTACTGAAAATTTGCAACATGGGTATGTTTCCCATTTACTGTAATTTACATTATGCAACTTTCATAATACATATTGAAAAGCTTGAGTAAATATCTCATTGGGCATTGTGTTCCATGGATGTAGTAACAAGAGCTCCTATATCGGCTGTTCTCTGTCCACTTGGTAGCGGAAAGCGGTTGGATTATAAAGGAATGAATGGATAACAATTAACACTATAAAACTGTGTGAATGAAAAGAGACCTGGGTAACTTCCACGATTCCAATTTCCATTTAATTCTTTTTTCACCATTTAAAAACAAAACGCGGAGGGCTCTGAAAATAAAATGAAAATTGATTGCTCTTCAACAACATAAATTACACTTTTGTTTGAATCCAGCCTTCGCGAGGTGGAAGCGCAAACCTGCCTTTGAATTCCTAATGATTCTTCCCATTGTCTCCTTGCTGTTAGAACCTGCCACTCACCAATGAAAGGTACTAATCACTACCAGAAAATTCCAGTGTGGTAGACAAAAGTACCAGCCGGGCCAAAAATAAATAAATAAATAGAACCAATTGGTCATGGATGGAAAGGAAATTTTGCTCGGGAATGAACCGCACAATGGAATTGATTAAGTCTAGCTTCCCTCACATCCAAAGGCTGAGACTTAAATTTCAAAGTCGGGCAAACCTCGCCAAAATAACTTATATTCATTATCTGTGCTCTGTCTGAACCGCTGTGAAATCTCATGGCTGTGACAAGTGTTTTTGGCTTCAACAGTAATGGAGGCAGTTCATTGTCTCTCCTTTTTGTCTTCTATATTATGAAAGTAGATACAGTCAGATGTAGTGCTTAGAAATCCTTTAATTAGCTCAGATGCTCTTTTTGCAGGCCTTTCCAAGCTGATTTTCTCTCTCTCTCTCTCTCCGTCTCTTTTTAAAGATCTTACTAATTGTATACATTTATTAGGACATCTCACACTTAATACTCCCTATCACAGCAGGGGCCCTTCAGCGACAAGCCATAATGGCTTGCAAAAGCAAGACATACAGAGGAAGAGCCGAACAAAACACTGTTATTTCAGGTCACAGGGACATAAAAGCAATCCACTGGATTTTTTTTGTTTAGAAATTTTGAAAAAGAATAGAGCAAATCTTATCCCCTTCGCGTTTATGAATTTACAATTGTACTGAAAAAAACCCACAATTGGACTATTAAAGAAGATAAGCATTGCAGGATGATGATGGTGATGATATAGCATTAAAAAGAAATAATTGAAAACAACAATTTTTACTATTTTTCTTAGTACACACAGACACACAAACACATACTTCTTTTCAGAACACAAGCAAGGTATTTTAATTGCTTAACATTTCACAATTAAACTTCAGAGTTCAGTTTTCTTGGGTAGCTCACAGCAAAAGGAAAGCTTTTTTTTTTCATAACTGAAAGAGGGGGAAAATTCACACGAGGGTATTTCTAATACATTTTGTCGCTTTAATTATGTATTTGTGCAGTGATGCAGTCAGGTAATGTTTGTCTTAGATATATCTTTAGATGGTAATATATATTACTTTCCCTACCTCAAAAAGTAATAATCCAGTTTGGATTTATTTGAGGAGAGGAGTTATAATATTGCCTTTAATATATATGTTTCTACATGCTTATGTATAGAAAGAGTTGCTTTTAGAGGACTTTATTATAACCTACTTGTCAGTTCCAAATATTACTGGTAAAAACAAGGCAAGGAAAACATACTATATATTAATCCAGGCAAAGTCTCATATTGTCCATGAAAACTCCATGCTATTTTTTTAACCACCTTCCACCCTCCAGGGAACGACAGGGGAAAACAGGCAGCTCGAGAAACTATAAAAGAAAGTGATCGTCGGAGTAGCCCTAATATGTGTTTTTTTCCATGTAGTCATTAAAATGACAGAAAATTGTATCTGTATGCCTGTGTGTTTGCAGTCCCCCAAAAGCACTTCTAATGTTTCTCAACAGAGATGTTTATACGCGATTGTGGGGATGATAAGTGGCCTTAAACTTATGCAATACTCTGACACCCCCCCCTTAAAATGATCCATGAATTTTCAATATATAATGTGTAAATAAAATTAAGTAACAAACAAACAAGCCACACAACTACTACAATTGGGGGGTAGTTTTGACAGGTGATGAGTCACCTCCTCAAACTAGTATTCCATATAGGTATCCGAACAAGCCCAATTAAGGCTTGTTCAGATAAAGTGAGAACTTGTTTTAACAATGCTCTGAATTTTCTCCCACAAGCAACAATCAACATAAAAAAAACCCTTTGTGATCCTCTCTAAATGATTTATGACCTCTTGGGGAGTCACAACCCACAGCTTAATAACTTCTGTTGTTGTTGTTGTTGTTTTTTAAAAAAAGAGATGTATTATAAACTGTTTCAGACTTAGGCTTCTTAAACAGAAATATCTAGAAATAAGCAATTGTGATAGGACAAAAGAACATCTGGATGGGTGTTCAATGTTAACAACTCTCTGTATTTTACCGCTGGATGAATGATAAAAGCATCATGACTGATTTTGGAAAATGACTTCCTTATGTCTCTAAACCCATGATGGCGAACCTATGGCACATGTGCCGGAAGTGGCATGCAGAGCCATCTCTCCAGGCACATGAGCTGTGTCGCCCGTTGCTCTTCCAGGTTCCGGCGGGATGGCCAGCTGGTCTTCACGTATGCATGCACGCGTCAGGCAGCTGCTCTTCCCATTTCCGGCATGTGCATGTACACCGGTCACCTTGTTTTCCGCTTTCTGGCATGCATGCACACTCGAAGACCAGCTGGCCAGTGCGCATGTGTGTGTGGGAAACCAGAAGATCAGCCGCCTGGCATGAGCATGCGCACCAGGTAGTTGCTCTTCTGATTTCCGGCACGTGTGTGTGCTCCCATTTTGGCACTCAGTGCCGAAAAGGTTCACCAACAATGCTCTAAGCCATGCCACATTGGTGATACTTCAAACTCAAAATTATAGGAGTACCATCTGATAATGCCTTTCTTCATATCCAGTGCTAACTACTGATTTCTTCATAAAAAGGAACCATGTACCAATAAAGGAGAATATTTATAGCTCAGGGTTGAAATGAGGGGTTCCTTGGTGCTCTCTGAGCTTGCTTGTTTCATGCAGATGTTTCATTACACAAACTAGTTAACATCATCAGTTCTAGTAAGGAGTGCTGTTTGCTGTCAGCTTATATTCTGGTGTCTTGCCTGTCTGTGTAGGTGAACATATACTCAACAATACATAGGACTGAAATAATAGAATATTGATAATTCCCAACCATATCAAAGTCATGACAGCAGGACCCAAATGGTTAAATAGAGTCTAGCATTCTTATGTGTCCAGATTTCCAGCTGGATGCCCAGATGTTCATCTGGATTTTCAAGAATTCTTGATTCATGGATGTTGTTGTAGTCTGGCACATTTTATATTTAACCTGTTTGAATCCTGTTCCTGAATATAATGCAGGCCAAAAGCATTCCTTGGTTACATGTGCATATGCCAACAAAACACTTTAGACCACTCAGGACCTCATATTTACAGGCAAGCATCCTGTGTGAGCATGAAAGGTGAAGTGCTGAGATCCTTTTATTTACCAAGCTGCATTCAACCCCTTTCAAATAGTCTCCTGCCTTTCTAACTGAGATGTTGGGTTGGACAACCTTCTGGCAAATATCCATGAAGCAAATGAAAACCAGTTTGGTCTAGTAGTTAAGGCATTAGGCAAGAAACCAGGAGACTGGTTCTAGTTCTAGTCCTGTCTTATCCATGAAGCCAGATGAGTGTTATTGAGCCAGTCACCCTCTTTCAGATCAAGGTTGTGTGAGGACAATAGAAAGTTCTCCTGTATATAGATACAGAAGCTGTATTGACTATGTTCTCCACCTTGAATTATTTGTAAAAAAAATTAACAAAGGTGGAATATAAATAAGTAAGTAAACTAAGTAAGTAAGTAAGTAAGTCAACTCATATTCTTGCCATCATGCTCGTTCTATAATAATTCGACCAGTTTGGTTCTGCAAATTGGCACAAATAATGACCTAGTCAATATCCAAATTTGGAGCAATTCTAGAGAAGGAGAGAAAGAAGCTGTCAAATTTGTTTCATGATAATTTGTTTTACTTGCATAGTACGGGTCCTTCAGGCACGTTCATCTTCGAGCATATTCATCCACAATGCCGTCTAGTCCTTGAATAAATATGGATTTACTCAAAGCATCTTTCCTAAGCTTTAAAAACAACAACAATTATTTTTAAAATAATATTCCGAGCTGCTTGCCATGCAAGAGCAAATTGAAATTACTTTCCTGGATGGATTTGCCAACAAGCATTGACCCAAAAGAAACCTACAACCTTTACTATCGCTTTAGATTCAGCTGCTGTAATTCAGAAGCTTATCAAATGGATGTGAGCTCCATTAAGTCATAAAGCAGCATACTGAGCATCCAAAGAACTGCTTTATAAATACCTTCTCTAATACAAGTGTGTTCATGCTTCTCAAAAAGGAATGAAATCCTTCCCTTCTTCACTTCATTGTACAGCCAAAAACTAAATTGGTTTAATTTTAAATCTTTAAATTTTGCAATTTAATTTCATGCAAATGCAAAAGATTTCTGCAGGCTTTGTGAACTCCTACTACTGTAAAAATAAATAAAACAAAATAGTAGCTAAATTAAAGTAGACATTAAAAATAGTCTTCAATTATATTTGAACAAGGACAATGGTAAATGGAGAACAATGAATTGCAATGTACTGTGTGGTTGAAACAGTTTAGTAATTATCAGATAACAGAATTTTAATGTCAGTAGTGTAGTTTGAGAGATATTTATTATTCCATAAAGGTAACATTTTAGTCTGCTTCTAAAGGACAAATTAGATGTACCCTTTAGCCGCTGCATATAAAACATGTAATAATTACAAAATCTTCTACTATAATTCCTGGGCAACTTCCTAACCAGCAACACCAATAAAGTAATTTCTTTTATTCATAAAGTAGAATTTCAACATGCAGCATTTACTGTGCAATATAGGAAATAAACAAATATCACTTTTTAAAACGGCAAAGAATCTCAGGATTCATTTCAGAGCAATGATAATTGTGTCGCGGAGCATGAACCAAATGTAACATGCATTCAATACAATGTTTGGCTTTGTTGATACAGTTATCTTATTTAGAGTCTTGGAAAGCTGTTCTCAACAACCTTGATCTAAATGTGAACGTTTTCAGCAATTCCAACCATCGCACTGATGACGTTACCTAGTTTGGGCAATGAAACTTCTGCAAGAAAGCAACCAAGCTCAGAGAGCACCAAGGATCCCTCATTTCAACCTTGAGTTACAAATATTCTTCTTTATTCATTCCAACCATTTGTGCTATCTGCCCATCCTGATTTTTAATAACGATAAGTCAGTATCTGCCATCTTATTCCAAAATGTGATAACCAGCTCAAAACAATTTGCTGCTCGAGGTAAAAGTAGGTTGGTACCCATTCCATACTCCAGACATAAATATCTGCTAAACTTGCAGCTAAATTTTATATCATGTCTGATAGTATTCTCATCACTTAAATCTGAGATGGAATCAGTAGTGGGTTCCTACTGGTTCTGTCTGGTTCTTAGAATTGGTAGTAAATGCGGCAGGAAGCTCAGCCCACCCGCCCGGACATAATCATGGATGCTCTGCACCTGCGCAGAAGCGCTACACATGAGTGAAGTGAGCACGCACTGCTCCCATTGCGAGCAAAGATAAGTAAAACCCACCCCTGGATGGAATGTTGTCCAGATTCCCTAAAGGAAGGGATACATTCCAGAAGAGCAAAGTTCATATCATTTGTGAATAGAAAGAGGGCAAAGATGGGTTCTTCCTAATAGTTCCAAGAGTACATGTTTTATGGGGCAAGTAGTCTGCTTTATTTTAGCAAGATTGTGTATATAGGTGAGGAGCAATAGAGAAATTTGCTTAGAAAAATCATAGTGCATCTTTCTTGGTTTTTAAAGCCTGACAAAGGTAGAAGGCTAATTTAGGCAGTCCAGAAAGATTTTAAAAAGGGGGGAAGTATGGATTCCAAATGAAATAGTGAAAAGCTATTACTATTTTCCTTCTCTTACCAGCTAGCCGAGAAGACTCTTTTACTTTGTACAGTGATAGGACCAATTCCATCAACCAATTCAGGAAGCCTATAAAGAATTGCCAGTTTTGAATGAGTCTCCAGTAGCTCACTGCTTTAAACCACAATACACTAATAGTGCTAAACTTTACATTCATTACATGGTCCTTGCTGCAGTAAATAGTTATTCAATGAGGAGACCCTCTCCTAATAAACACATAAGAACAAGAGGATTTTGATCTATGGACAACCTAAAACAGTGATGCAATTAATAGGCAAATCCTATTCATTAGCCAAAGCATCCCAATCTTGAAGTGGAGCCAAAGCTCCTTATGTGCAAAACACTGGTCAGTGAAAATTTGGGACAGAAATTCCAGAAACAGAGAAAGAGAGAAAAAACAAGTGAGACAGACAAATAAACAAACAAACATGCTGTTGGCTGGCAGGGAAGACATTTTGACAGGGAGACGTTTGCTTCTCTATTTCTAGGGCATTTTTGAAAGTGAGATTGAAATTCAGGCCATGGGTAAGTCAGACAGCTGAGTGGATTTAGGACTCATCAGCTTCTTAACTCCTTTAGCTCAGTCCCTAGCCCCTGGCATAACCTGTTTCATTGTCTGAATTTTCCAGTCTCAGACAGAGTTGGCTCAGCCGTGGGAGGTGAAATTCAGGCTAAGATCCCCCTGTGTGCTTGGAGTCTCTTCTCCATTCTAGCAAGTGAAAATGTTCTAACACGAAGACTGCTTATAAAATGTACAACTTTCTCATAACTTTCTAATGTAGGGAGCTGTTCAGTGAATTATAAACATAGATGTATGTGCAATTTGAAGTCTTGCCTCCATTATTCAAAACCCGAGTTGCTCAAATCCAGATAATGAAGCCCACAGTCCCACCATAGATTCCTAGTTTCCATTTTTCATTTTACCTTTATAGGAAATGCAAAACCAAAGAAACTGCAGCTTTGTTAAATGAGTTCATCAGGTGATCACTTGAATCACACAGGAAACAGGGGGAAAAAAATCTTGAGTTATTGTTTTCTTTTCAACATAGGGAAAAATTTGAATAATTGTTGATGCTTTCAATTGATTCTCTGAATGAAACTATGTATGGTTATTGATCAGTTACTACGGAACTTTTTAAACTTTGATGCTGAAAAATTAATCAATTCACCTCTTTGTCTACATGTTTAACATATGGATAAATAATAAGGAACTTATGGGAAAATTGGTTTAAACCCCACACAACTTGATGGTTGAAAGTTAAATTCTATCTGTTTAAGCTATATATAATTTTTCTATTTATGTAAATCGTGATGTAAATTGCAGTTACACGTCATCATATGTTTTAATAGTTTTAAAGGTCATAGTTTTAAATTTAATAGTTTGGTATAAATTTAAAAAAATTCATTAGAAGACAGTAAAGTGAACTTTTTAGGACTTATTCAAGAAGTGCAGCATTAACCATTGCCTAACCTTTCCTAAAATGTTCAAAACCTTTCCTAAAATGTCCAGCATTAGCCTTTCCTAAAATGTTCAAAATGCAACAAGTGTATCCATTCTCAGAGGTGGGAAAGAAAACTAATTTTATCAAAGATCAACGTTAATCATTAGTTGCTGACTCATAAATAAACAACATACTTTCCCTGAAGAAGAATCCCACAGAAGTTAATGCAGGTTTCTAGAATAGGATTTCAGCCCTAAATGTGTAAGACTGAATATTCTATGACAATTTTATTTTATAAGACTTTTTGTGCTGCTTGCCCTTTTTCATTATGAACATGGAAAGATTTTTGGGCCTTTTGGAGAAAAAAACGGGCCTACCGGAAGTCAGCAAACAGGTGGTTTCTGGCCTCTGGAAGGCCTCGTGAGGGGTTGAGAAGGCTGTTTTTGCCCTCCCCAGACTCCTAGAAAGGCCCTGGAGCCTGTGGAGGGTGAAAAACGGGCCTACTGGAAGTAGGCAAACGGGTGGCTTATGGCCTCTGGAGGGCCTCCAGGCAGGTTGGGAAGGCCGTTTTTGCCCTCCACAGACTCCTAGAAAGTCTCTGGAGGGGGGGGGAAGGGGCCTACTGGGCCCACCTTGCCATTGCATGCCAAAAGCGGGGCAAGCGCTGTGGGGTCACGTGTGCATGTGCGGGGGCAGGGTGAATTAAATTATGGTTGGGCACACATGCATGACCACCCCTCTTCCCTCCCCCCCCTTTTGGCACGCGAAGGCAAAAAGGTTAGCTACCACTGGATTAGAGCATGAGAATAAGCCTAGTCACCCAGCTCAAACCTCCTCCAGCAATTTTGCAGCTTAGAGTGTGTGTGTGTGTGTGTGTGTGTGTGTGTGTGCGCGCGCGCTCCATCCTTCCACTCATCCACATGGTCCTTTGAGCCAGCCAATGGGAGTGATCCCAAAACGATAACAATAATCACATTCAATTACAATCTGCGCTAAATTTCTATGGAGAGTCTCAGTCATCCAGGTCATGGGTTGTACCAAAGGTGCTTTTTCAAGAAGCACCTGGACTTTCTGATTTTTCTTTGAAAACGTTTCACTTTTCATCCAAGAAGCTTCTACAGCTCTGACGAGATGGTGTGGAATAGAAGGATTTAGGTGACCTTAATGACTTGCTAAAAGAATGCCAATGTCCAGCTGTCTGCAAGGAGTATAAATCCTTCCATTCCCCACCATCTAGTAAGAGCTGAGAAGCTTCTTGGATGAGAAGTGAAATGTCTTCAAAGAAAAACCAGAAAGTCCAGTTGCCTCTTGAAAAAGCACCTTTGGTACAATCTTTGCTGTTCCAATTTCCATGATTTTTTCCTCATTCCCATTTACAGAATGGGGTAAAACCAATGGAAGCTCCACCCTGAGCCAATGGGCAAAGGATGCAGCAGTCCTTCCACCTCCCCTCCCCAAGGGATTGGGGAAGATGGTAGCAAGACGTTATGACACCTTGACTATCAAAGGGAGAGGGGAAATCTCTCAAATCAGCAGATGGGTAGAGGGATTTCTAATGAAATATCTGCCCAGAAAAGACACTGCAAAATTATCTTCTGGTGTTTTCTCCGGAGAAAATAAGCAATCAGCTCAAATTCCCAAGACTTATTCAAGGCTCACAGCACTGATCAGTCCATGCTTGTGCACCCCCCACCCCCTTGAAATTCCCTTCCAGCCATGCAATTTCCTATATCACATAACAATGATCACTGGCTCCTAGCCCAACATGATTGTTGGTGCTTGGGAGGGAAAACGGCATACTCTGCCTCTGAAACTTCTGGAGAAAAAGCAGATATCAGCAGAATGAATAAATAGCAAACCTATAATACATTTAGCGACAGCACATGAAAGAAACTGCATTCACAGATAGACCTGGAAACAAATCGGCTTTAAAGCCAAGAGGCTGAGCGAATAAAAGGGTACAGCCTAATGACAGGAGGATCATGCAGATGGCATTATCCTGGCCTTACTTAACAAGGAATTTCTAAAACCTGGAGCAACCATGTAAAGATCTGCTAATTGGTCCTCTGATGATAATGGCAGAGAAAAAAGCTGTTTCTAAATATTGCATAAGAAAATGTGATGATCAAGTCATAAAGGTTTTGGCATCCGTAACCTGAATTCCCTTCAAAAGTGTAGTTGTCCAAAGCAATTTGCCTGTTCTGTTTGTTTGGTAGATACTATTAAACAGGTACGTATGGAAAACCAGAGAGCTACTACTGATACCAAAGACAAATAAATTATTGGAGCCTCTTCTAATGTTAAAGTCTTCTTCAAGTTGAGCTCAACCCTTCAGGGTTCACTGCTGTTTTCCTGGCAACTGAACAGAAATGCAGTTATTTGTGATGAAGGTACATAGGACCTATGTACTTGCAGGATCGCCTCCTGCCACCGAACCCCTCCCAAAGACCAGTACGCGCCCACAGAGCGG
>JANHFK010001978.1:537474-550361 GCA_036250565.1 Sibynophis collaris | reverse complement strand
ATCATCTTTGCTGACCACATAAACAATGCTCCTCAAAAATATGTAGGGTGTTAATTGCGCTTGGAAACAGATGGAATATTGTGAATATTTTCTGAGATTAGGCACAAGGGAGTCCTCTGACAGTTCCCCTGATCCATTTTGACCCATATTGGATAATTAATGCTTAGCCTGAGAAATGTTTGCATGTGGCCAACAAGCATCAAGGAAGCTTGTTCACTACCAGGGCCAGTATACTAACAGGGAATCTGGATTTTCCAAGCACCTCTAACTCTTTCTGGAGGAACAAGAGCCAGCATTGAATGAATGAAACGAGGCAAAGATAATGTGTCTCGCTATGTTTTATTGGGCTATGGTGACCATAATACTGCGGTGGTTTTGGTTAAAACCACTTAAACTCCAACAGCTACTTAGGTTTTAGGGTTCATATTACACACTGATCCTTCCCATGACTCGTGACATTTTTTTCCCCCTAGCAGATGCTTATCGTATCTTCGCGGCATCATCCAGCCATTGTTAAAATGACATCAAGCCTGTCTTTATTACAGTTGCTTTGATCCAACAATGACTTAGAAGATGTTACAAGTCACCAGGGTGGAAAGGAAAGCACCGAGCATGCTGTGCAAGGGCAGTCATAAAACGTCACACGCAGATGCTGCAGAACTTCCTATGGTTGCTTTACAATTCTTCCTATGGGGGAAGCTATGGCAGAAGAACAGACTGAGCAGAACCACTCTTGCAGAGTTTTCATTTGTACCTACAAACACAGCTGTGCTCTTTGACTGACCACACATTCCAGAGGAGAGAAAGCATGAGAAGGGCTCTAATTGCTCTGTCCAGGTTGATGTGGAGTGGAGGCTGCTAGATTTGAGCTGGAAAAATGTAGATGGCCACTACTTAGAGCAAAGAGATGCACAAAAATCTTAACTTTTGTCTAGAGATCATCTAGATCAGCCAACCTTTTGAGTACCAGAAACCGGTTCCGTGGAGAAAGGTTTTTTCATGGACCAGGGAGAGGGGTAGTTGTTTGCATGGCCCAGTTGCTGGCATGTCACCGATCATTGCCAGCCAACAGAACTGGGATCAGGGATCCCTGATTTAGATTATTAGCTGCACAGATTATATATCCCTAATGCAGAGAGCACTGGATCTATGCTTAAATCTGAATGAATAAAGGTGTTCCATGCAGATAATGTGGCGAGCAGTGCAGGGAATACTAGCTCCCTGCCTTACTGAGATAAGGACAAGGTCTTTACTCAACAATAGAGACTTCCTGTCATCTCTTAATCCTCATATCAGTAAGTGTAGATAGGGGGCTGGATTCATATTTTGGACCAGATCCACTCTCTCATTTTTTCCCTCTTTTAAAATGCATATTGAAGCCCATCCAAAATAAACATGCACTCTGGGTGGCAGGTTGGAAAGTTCAGATTGCCAACATCCTTATCCTATCACCTGCAGCAAGAGATCTCTCTGATTTTGAAAACAAGTAAGTATCTCCTGGCACCTCCCAAGGTCATGAGGTTATTTATTCATGCAAAAAGCATGTTCTTTCTTTCTTTCTTTCTTTCTTTCTTTCTTTCTTTCTTTCTTTCTTTCTTTCTTTCTTTCTTTCTTTCTTTCTTTCTACTGCTGTAAAATTTGCAAGTGGATGGAGAGGTTAAGCTCTTCTTAAGAGCCTTAAATTCTCCCGCCCCCCAAAAAATTAAAGACCCCTAAACATCTTCACAATGGAGACTCTCACCATCTGCCAACTGTTTCCTCCAAGAATAATTTCCAGACCACATGAAACTAAACTGTGAGTGGGTCCAACACAACATCCAACTAATATACTAGAAGGTACAGCTCACATCCTTCTACATATAAGCATACATGTTCAAGTACTTTTTATAAAATAAAATAAGACAACCCACATTGGTCAACCTGAAACTAAAATGACCTCTCAATATCTCCACGCTCCCTCTTAATTCATCCTTCTCCCAACTTTCAAGAACAGAAATATTTAAATGTTAACAGTTTGGGGTAGCTCCACTCACACCGAGTGAGTCATCTTTAAATGCCACTCAACTGACAGTCCCGCTTATCAATCAAACCCAGAACAATGAGGCATTCTTCCCCTATAGAAACCTACAACAATCCTGTGCCTCCTTGTTAATCAATCTGAGAATGACAGCCTTTGTGCTTGGCAAGCAGGCTATTAACCAATGGTCAATTGAACTGCCACCGTAGGAATGTGAGTGAAGCACTAAGAGAGAGGCAAATTAGAAAATCATCTTTTTTTTTTCCTCCCCTTGTCGTCAATTCTTTAGTCAAACCATTACCCAATACAGCAAAGAGAAATCAAATCTACAATCCAGGTCACCACCTTCATTCAAGTTCATGCAATCGGTGTCTTCTTATTCAGGATTGGCAAGGCACTGCCATAAGGTCAAACTGTGATCACAAAATGAAACCTCAAAGCCCATGAAGATAACAAATTTAAAAGATTAATAGTCAGACAAGATATCTTGCAAGATCTCATGCAATCTCATTAAAAGTTAGCACTATTATTATAGTAGAAGCAACAGTAGAAGCAGCCAGAGAATATTACCGACCATAAACAATAATACAGAAACACTGTTTAGTAGCAATAATGGCATGTTGTGGCATAATTATTATAATTATTATATTATAATTATTTATTAGATTTATTTGCTGTCCACCTCATTTCAAAGTGAGTCTGGTGGCAAATAATATTATTATTATTATTTTTATATTGGGGCATAATAGTAGTGTCATAGTGGTATTTTCTTCTATCCAAATTAATTCTAAAGCATAGCACAGTCATATTCACATATGTTCTTTTTACAATTTAGTCTTTGGATTATACTTATTTCTTGATACTGGCATCGAGTAATAACAGCAATAACTGTTTTAACCTCTGCTATTATTATTATTTTTTGGAACCTTCCAGATTCTTTCATTTTTGTGCTTTTTTAAAAATTAAAAAGAAACCCTTTGGCAACAATGGCGGAATACTGCAAAAAAAAAAAAGAGATTAAAATGCTATTTGAATTAAAATTGGAGATTGTGCTGATTGCTGGTGCATGATGAGTCTCGTAATAGATTTCCATAATCATAATACATTTTCCTAACAAGAGAAAGACAGATAGCTGTCAGG
The DNA here is from genome assembly GCA_036250565.1 of Sibynophis collaris. NCBI lineage: Eukaryota > Metazoa > Chordata > Lepidosauria > Squamata > Sibynophiidae > Sibynophis > Sibynophis collaris. Next base: position 547,204 of record JANHFK010001978.1, on the reverse strand, counting down.
TTGGCTCATTACACATATACTCTTGATCATTTCACTTGTTTTATCTCACTTTGCATTTCCCCACCTGAATAGAGTTATGAGTGATTGCCCATTGGTTTATAGGTTTTATTTTAGAAACCAGAGTTATATTTTCTCAGCAAAATCCGTGTAATGCACTTCTGAGTATATCTGTAACGAGAAATCAGTAATGTGCCCGATAAAGATTACAGCCACTTACAAAGATAACAGCTTTACATTTCTTCTGAATGAGATGTGAATCCATGATAATAGGGTAAGAGAAATTCAGTCATCACTTCCATTTTGGTGTGTATGTCTTGGACCCTTGCCATCTTGGGACAGAAAAGCAAGACAGAAATGGCAAGTATTGACATGACATGTAGTTGAAAGTGGAAGGAAAACCAGGCCAAGTCTGGGTTTACATTTCTACTCATTGCAGTGCCTCCTTGTCGAAGAATGTAACTCTATAACTGCTTAAGATCATGTTAAAAGTTCAAGTCTCTTTTAGCCCTTTCTTTTCCCATATCCATGCTATCCTTCACTATCTCTATGCTGTCAAGACCTCCTGGTCACACAGGAAGATTGGTACCAGACTATGTTTCCTCGCTATTGTGGTATACACATTCTATGGGATGTGCACCTTACTTTAATCTTGCTTTGGTTACTGACATCATGGGAATTTATTCCTCCTCTGTTTGAAGGGGGCCGGCATGCCTTGACTTGAAAATAAGAAAGTTGTGTTGTAAGGAACCTTAGAGGTTCTGAATAAAAACACTGTTTTCCACTTGTTCTGCTGCCCTTTCCCCCTTAAGATTGGTAAGATAATGATGTGGAACGGGAAGTTGCTTCCAGCCATAACAGCTTTTCCACAAAACTGACTTGCCATGTGTTTGAATCATGACTCCTTTCCACAATCCCTAATGTGCTCATTTGAGCTTTCGTCATGACTGCTGGTTGTTTAGCAAGGTGATAAATGTGAAGGAGGAAAGCCACCTTTGATAGATACTCAATTGGACGCGCCAGTAAGCAAGTCTCTCATAAGTAACCCACTAATATTAGGAGCAATGGCTGTAGGCTCTCGTTGTGATTTTGTTCACTGCGAACGAGTAATAGCTATTCCCCCATATCTAACTAGAAAGCACTAGAGTGTTCAGAATTAATCAAGGCACATTTAAAACTATGACTGATGCCTTGAAAGAGGCTCACTTGAGGAATGCTTTACTGGGGCAGAATAGGAAATAAGAAATAGCTCAGAAATTGTCAGATTCTGAAGAAGAGATCTCGTTCCATCAAGAAATTCAGAGTTTGAATGGAAGAGGTCATCAGAGAGCCAAAGAATAACTGGATCTACTATTTTCATTTAGTCTTTCACCATCCCTAGAATACTTTCAACAATTTCACTCCATATGCCTAGCCTGACAATTCTAAAGTGTATTTAGGTCCCAGAAAAAAACCTTTCGTAACACAAATGTTGCCAAGCGAGTGTGGAACAATACGCCTGTCTCCTTCTCCTTGAAGCCAATGATTTATAGACTCAAAGTGGATCAGTCTCTTGTAGCTGTAATTCCTACTTCTTTGAAGGAGAGCATGGTTATTTCCCCCTTTGAAGGAGCTATGATTGTTAGTGGAAATTATTTCAAATTTCTATTTTTAAAAGATTTTCTTCTAGGAATGTGCTGGACAGATAATGTGAAAATGTTCAATGTAACAAAATGAGTGATTCTTGCAAGGAAACCAACTTACAGTATATTAGCCTAGCATTGTTGTATATCAGGGAAGAGAGCATATAGCTCTTTGGCTGTACAATACTAGAAATAAAACATTCATTACTGGAATTTTCTGCATTTCTACATGAAAATATAGAAAATAGAAAGGTAAGTTTACACTTTCCTTATTGGTGCTACATGAAAAATGAAGAGGTCATACACTATCATAAATACGATGTATATAATTTCATTTGAATTCTAGGGAAGGCCTTGAACTCAGTGGTTCTGATTTATGGACATTGTCCTGTTCACCACTAGTATTTGTGAGTCTTGTTTAATACTTGACTCCTAAATGCTGCCAAAGATTTTATCCAACACATCTGTTTGTTTCTACGTGTCTCTGAAATTGGAGCTCCAGGCCAATTCACAATGGAAAAATATTAAAGCAACGATGAGGCAAGATTTGATGTTTGAGGATTGATTTCTTTAAACCATGTATATCAATAGGGTTTGTGTGTCCTATATATGTGCATTTCTTAGAGCTGAGAAAGAAAGGTTAATAAATGCACATTGATGAAGCATGCCAAAGAAATGTCAGAAATTCATCCCATATATATCATTCACCTATCTTATACACTGATCATTACTTTGGTCACCATTGCAGTTATGCTGAATGCTGTTTGGGGTTTAAAAAGGGGGAAGCATAAATCCAAATAAATAAGGAAGAGTAGGGTCCATAAGAAAAAAATATCTGAAATAAAAGGCTTTTGGAAATAAAAATGGCATAAATCCTTCAATTGTAAATCCACATCTGGAGCTTAAAAAAAACATTATTAAAGCCAAAGATACTACATACTGGAAACTAGGATTTGCTATGAAACACCAATTTATTATAAATAATTCTTTGTGATTTCTGGAGGGATTTAATCAAAGCTTTATCAGCCAAGCTTTGTTAGAATTAATTGGGTCTTCTGGAATTTGGAGGTGCAAACAGATGAGAGGAAGGAAGGAAGGAAGGAAGGAAGGAAGGAAGGAAGGAAGGAAGGAAGGAAGGAAGGAAGGAAGGAAGGAAGGAAGGCTTTAAAGGTATAATTGGATGGCCAATACAAGAACGTACACACAGCCCAAATAATTTGAGACTCAATGATAGAATAGTCTATAACAATTTGATGATTAAAATGCAAATTCTTTGAAACCAATAACTAATATTTCAGATACCAGCCAAGACTCAGATATATAGTGCCATTTTATTTACTTAGTCTTCTAAGGGGGGGAAATTGTCTGGGGGCTTTGGCTGAAGACCTGCCAAAAAACTGGCTACACAGACGTATCTTTCCAACCCTGATTCAACTGTTACCAGTCTGAAAAATGGAGATGTTATAAAAGCCTTGCCAGTAATTTCCTGGTTCAGTGGCCCATAAGGTACCAGATGCTTCTAACAGAAAGAGGGTGGAAACTCTTTGTTTCCAAAATAGCAATGTTTAAACCAGTTTGTGTGCCTTATGTGTCGCCATAAGGAGATTTGACTGGATTAGTGAATGTTTGAAGAACAAGGCTATTATCTATATCTTGTAGTTGTGCTCATAATCATGTCAATTAGCCTTTTCTCTGTGCCTCTTCCAGTAGTCTTCTCAAGCTAGCACTCTTCAGATGTGTTGGGAACTAGGGCTCCCATTTGGGATTTGACTTGTAGTCTGAATATATCTGGAGCTTGAGAAACAATCTATGTAGGATTCCTCCATTCTCATTATTGAAGTATAGATGAAGCGAGCAAATTCAGCCACGTCTTTGAAATGTAGAGTTTAAAGGCGGAAATGATAGAAAGGCCTGGATGAGATTGTGTAATTACTTTGAATGTATTACAATTGGCTGAGAGCATTTTAGTTCCTGCAACCCACTGAGACACGGTGTCAAACTCGCAGCATCAACTTGCCGCCACATGGCGTTTCACGACATCTTTCCTTTTGTGGAGCTGGGGTGGGCGTGGCCTGCTCTTGACGCATCTGGCCCAGGGATCCCCAGTGTAATACCCCTGCACTAAGAGGAAGCAATGTTTCACAGGTCTATTTAAAATATTGCTGCAAGAGCCAAAGATTCAACAGCTTTAGTTGTTCAACCAGGTGATGCTTGCTTGTACTAACCATGTGACTATAGCCTTCTACTAACCCAAGAGCTAACAAACAAAATATAAAAATCAGGCTCCAGAATATCTCAATGATGGAAAAGCTATTCTATATAACTTAAATAATAAAATACTTGTACTCCTGCAAAATGCTTTCATGAAGATGTACTGATCAATTTTCTACTTTATTGAACTTACTTAGACTCTGAAAGTTTGTATTTCTTTCTCACTCTTTCCCATGTTTTTTTTCTCTCTTATATTTAGGCTGCCCTGTGGCTCTCTGTCGGTCCTGCTAAATCACTGATAATCAAACAGCAATGAACCTATAATTAAATATAAGGACTGCTCTAAATCATTGAAGACCTAACATTTCCTATGGAAGTTTGTACAAATAGCACATTAATGCTCATAAATATTGACCCCTTGAAACTGATCAGCGAATCCACTCTTAAGAGGACTTTACAAATTTCTCAGCATAGCAAAAGTGCTGCAGTCTTTTGGGCCCGTCTTTCTTAAGACATGCATGGTCAAAGCAGTATTGGTTAATGATTGACATCCTCCAATGTTCATGGAACATCGGGAAAGGATGAACACGTAGAAATATGCTCATCGTACATTTCCGAACATGGTTTAAGTTTTAAAAGCTTATGTGATATATTGTGTATGACCAGTATCTAATATTGAAATGTGTGCTTTAAAATGTAGCTACTCTGAGAGAATTATGCATGTTTTACTTTTTTATTGAGGTTCTGCAAAGGATTTGAAGGAGTTCCTCATACCTCAGAAAGTATGCTAGTACGACCCTCTTCAAAACTCTGAAACAGCTGCATCTCTAGAAAGCTTGGCACAGCTGCCTTTAGGTGTTTCCCAAGTTTTGTGTCTGTTTGTGTGTGTATTTTGGTGTTTGTAAAGTCATTACATTGGCAGTCCCAGCAGATTTCTTATTTGTGGACACACAGGTAGGCAAAAACAGTTGTGTTGAGCCTTCTCAAGCACATAGCAACTTCAAAAGTGTTAAAGACCAGCACTGCACATATACTAATACTCTGTATATCAGTGCACCTGCGTGCAAGGTCAAGGTAACTGGTAGCTACCAATCTTACTTTGACCTGTTAAAGAATGATAATATAATGCTATCTGATCATCCCTCTTAAATTATAACTCCAATTTGTCTCAATGTTTACACAAAGTGAGTACCATAGGCAAGCAAATAAGTCAACAAGATTGATTGCAGGGAACGCTTCTGTTGTGCAGTAAAACTGATAGCCTTATGTGCTAAAAGGAGTCTGGCAGGCATGTCCAGTTGGGAACAGTCAGAAGAAAAATGAGGTCCTTCACTGGTCTTTTCCTTGACCTTTTATGGCCAGTTATACAGGAAATAAAAATGATTTTAAAATGAATCCAAGGATGGCCTTTCCAAGCTAAGATTGGGAATCACCTGCCTCAGTTCTTCCCATTACTTTATTGATCTTGGTTCTTGTTAAAATAAGAGTAAGTGTAGAAAAAGGGTGTCAGCATAAGATTATATTGCCACCGACACAAAGTCTTATAGAGCTGTTTCATTTCTAAGTGTAGCAGGTATCTGCTTTTGGATGCGGCAGGGGAAGGATACTGCAAAATCTCTATTCCCACCCCACTCCAGGGAAAGGATACTGCAGAATCCCCATTCCCATCCCACTCCTGGGGGAAGGATACTGCAAAATCTCCATTCCCTCCCGACTTCTGGGGAAAGGATATTGCAAAATCTTCATTCCCACCCACTCTGGGGCCAGCCAGAGGTGATATTTGCTGGTTCTCTGAACTACTCAAAATTTCCGCTACTGGTTCTCCAAAACCTGTCAGAACCTGCTAGATTTCACTCCTGCATGTAGTCCTCAACTTACGACCACAATAAAACCCAACCTTTCTGTGACGTGAGACATTTGTTAAGTGAGTGTTACAGTATTTTATGACCTTCCTTGCCTCAGTTGTTATGGGAATCCCTGCAGTTGAGAAGTTAGTAACCCGCTTGTTAAGTGAACCTGGCTTCCCCATTGACTTTGCTTGCCAGAAGGTCGCAAAAGGGAATCACATGACCCTGGGTCACTGCAACCCTCATAAATATAAACCAGTTGCCAAGCATCTGAATTTTGATCACATGATCATGGGGATGCTGCAAAGCTCATAACTGTAGAAAATGATCAGAAGTCACTTTTTTCCAGTGCCGTAATAACTTTTGACTAAAGTCACTAAAAGAAGTGTTGTATGTCAAGAAGACTATTGGGTATTACATGTATTGAACAATCCTGCCTCCCTCCCCCCGGCATCAATAAATTGCCAGCTGGTAAACTTAGTCTAAATCCCTGGAGCAACCTTTCTTAGTCGATTGTCCCCATCTAGAATAGTGAGCAGGTGGATCCAAAATCAGACAAAAGGTACAAAATTCATTGGACTGAGTTGCAAAAAATGTTGCAAGATGTAAATACTAAGCAAACCAGAGGTGGTATTCAGCCAGTTCATACCGGTTCGCCCAAGCTGGTAGTGGAAATTGTGGGTGGGCCTGTTCACCTGCCCTGGCTCTTTGCCGTCCTTTTTACGCACATTTTTGAAGCCGTGTGCGTGCGCAGAAGGCGCACAAGCCAGCAAAGCATATGCACGGAAGGCCATGTACATTCGCGGACGAGGCACATGTGCTCACATTTGTGAACTGGTAAGGAAGGTAAGTGAATGCCACCCCTGAAGCAGACCCACACAAAGAACACTGGCAAGTAGGCGTTAATAGAAACGTAGCATCTTTCTTCTTCTGAGATTCATCTGATTTGTTTATAAAGAGCAAAGGAAAGTTTTTCCTTATCTCTCTCTCCCTCTTTCTCTCTTTTCAGTTCAAAAACATTTGCTTTCATTTAGGAAATAGGACCACACGTGTGAATGCGTGAATCTTGCACATTTCTCTCCCTCTTTGCAATACATTCTATTGAATGTTGATTAAATTAGAGGGAGCTGGAACTAGGAAGGCGACTACAGCCTTCTTTTGCAGCAGCTTGAAGCAATAACTAAATGATCACTGAATAGCAGATTCAGTCATCGTACATTATGTGATTCTGGACCATAAAGTTGGGTTTATTGACCAGAGAATAATGGTTGGGTCATTCTTGTTATACTAACATAGCCCAATACTTGGCACTGAGTATATTGCAAAGTATATCAAATAACAGAGGAAATATTTAGGCAACAATTCCTTACTTGAAATGTTCAATTTAGCCCTAGTTTGGTCAATAACATAATATCACTGATAACCACGATTGTTGCATGTTATAAATTATTGCAATGGAGAACTAGTTTCTTTCCAGATGTTGCTGAATTACAACTCCCTGATTCTTCTCCCCATGTTTTCTGTGGATCCCAGGAAATGTGATCGGGGGATCTGCAGAAGGCCATAGATTTTCAGCTTTTGTGCATTTTCTCCTCTAAGTGAGCGCTCCCACCATGTTTTCTACATAGTTCTAAGCTTTCTAAAAACTTCAGACAGAAAGAAAAATAATGTTCTTGTCAGACATAAGGCTTCATACCTTCTCAGCTAGTTAGAGGGGCACAGCTGGATGCAAACAAAATGTTAGTTTGCTTCCAAGGTCAGCAGTATGCGAATCCTTGAAAAATATAAACTCGGTGACTGACAAAACTGTGAGTAATGATAAGGAAATGAAAGAGAAATTAATCTCTCTTGATGTAATAAATCAGATCCAACAAGGTGGGGAAAGTGAAGTGTCTTGATAAATGGAGACAGAGAGAGGATACTGTTGTTTGAGATGAAGGGATCAGCCTGAGAGAAAGCATAGAGGAAGGGAGAAATAAAAATGACAGAATAATACAAAAAATATGTAGCGTGTAAGAGGAGAAATATGATACAGAGCAGGGAAAAAAATGTAATCTAAGGTAGAGGGATAACAGCGTGCTATTAAGATTTCTAGATAATGCTTGACCATTTTTCAAATTCATCAAACATGTTCCCAAATAAAGATTAAGGCTTCTAGGGGATATTCGGGCATGCAGATTGGACATTGGAATAACACAATCTTTCTTTTGCTTTAAATAGCAAATGCCTCAAAATAATTCAACAGTAGAATGCTAGGGACAATTAGGCATGCGCTTTTGGCACGTGATGGCAAGGTGGGCCCGGTAGGCCTGTTTTTCACCGTCCTGAGGCTCCAGAGCCTTTCTAGAAGTCTAGGGGGAGCGAAAATGGCCTTCCTGCCACCCTAAGGTCCTCCAGAGTCCAGAAACCGCCCATTTGCTGACTTCCGATGGGACTAGAAGGCCCATTTTTCGCCCTCCCCAGGCTCCAGAACCTTTCTAAGAGTCTGGGAAGGCCCAAAAATCAGGTGGCTGGCATGCAGATGTGCACTGCAGCTGAGCTGGGGCAATGCTCGCATGCCCACCGATATGGCTTTGCGTGCCACCTGTGGCACGTGTGCCATAGGTTCGCCATCACAGAGCTAGAAGGTCTCCTGAGAATGAAATGACATAGGGTTTCTTACTTGAGCAGAAGATAGGACTAGAAGACCTCCAAAGTCCCTTCCAACGCTATAATTCTGTTATTCTATTAAGATGTCAGCACTCTCTTCAGCTTTGGAAAGACAAGTCACGAAGATAGTTCAAGCAAACAAAATTGAAAGATGTAGGAATATAGGAAATATGTGTTGGTACCAGTTGGGAATACTGATGGACTCACTTCCTTCTTTTTTATATATAAATATCCCAGGGTAAGCTGTATGCTCTGTTTCCAATGTAAAGGACCTTCAATGTTTTTCTACAGGGGGGAACCTTGACATGCTGAAGTGAGATATACCGTGTTTCCCCAAAAATAAGACTGTGTTTTATATTAATTTTTGTTCCAAAAGATGCATTAGGGGTTATTTTCTGGTTAGGTTTTATTTTGGGGAAAATACGGTACTAAATGCATCCATCTGACTGATGACCTTAACTGGGGCTTATTTTGGGGGTAGGGCTTATATTATGAGCATCTTGAAAAATCATGCTAGAACTTATTTTCCAGTTGGGTCTTATTTTTGGGGAAACATGGTACCAAGATACTTGGTAACAAGGAAGATGACCTTGACAGAAATATGCAAGAACTGTTCCTTAGGCAAAAGTGGATGAAACATTTTTTAAGCCCTGAAAAACAAGTTAATATTTGGAAGCAGCTTAAGCAGACACCTCCCTGATTTGCTGGAGTACTTTAATGTTGGGAAGGGAAGAGAAAAGAAAAAGGTGACAAAAACAACAATAACAATTGGCTTCCAACTTTCATCACACTGAACAGAAACTAACATACTAACTTTACCTTTTTAACTTTAAAAGCTAACTTTACCTTTTTAAAAGTTACAGATAATCCTGCCTCTTGTTCCCATGATTTTTAAGGGGTTGGCAGCACATATGAGAAGCTATATCCATGATAGCGAACCTATGGCATGCATGTCGCAGGTGGCACGCGGAGCCATATTGGTGGGCATATGAGCATTGTCCCAATTTAGCTGCAGCACGCATGTGCGCGCCACCCAGCTAATTTTCGGGTCTTCTGGACCCACTTGAAATCGTGAAACAGGCTGTTTCCAGCCTTCCCAGGACCTCCGGGGGGTGGGGAAGGGCGTTTTCGCCCTCGCCAGACTCCTAAAAAGGCTCTGGAGCCTGAGGAGAGTGAAAAACAGGCCTTCTGGTCCCACCGGAAGTCGGCAAATGGGAAGTTTCCAGCCTCTGGAGGGTCTCCGGGGGGTGGGTGTCCGGAGGCTGGTTTTGCCCTCCCCAGACTCCTAGAAAGCCTCTGGAGCCTGGGGAGGGCGAAAAACGGGCCTAAACATGCCAAAACCGGGGGGGGGGGCCCGGGAGGTCACATGCCCCTGCACTGGGGGTGGGGGCCATTGCATTCTGG
>JANHFK010001978.1:393403-403853 GCA_036250565.1 Sibynophis collaris | reverse complement strand
CACTGCTCTAAGCACTTCTCTTTTTTGAACTACTAGACTCCTAAACAATTAAAAATCTTAAATTTGTGAAGTCTGAAAGGTAACATAGGCAAGAAGTACAATACTATCAGACCAATCTCATAAAATCCTTGAAGGACTCATTTGAAGGATGACTCAGTTACAACAATGGCCTAATTATTACATTCTGCAGCAGTTGCAATTTTCGAGTCTTCAAGGACTATCCCAGGAGTGTGTTCTAGAGGCGTTGAATATTCGGCTATTGTGTTATTATCCAACCATATGGATGGTTATTAAAGTATGGATTTATGTAGTCAGGCCATTCTTCTCTAAGCTGCAAATGCATTCTGGGTCATCCATATAACATGGTGGCGCACTGCTTAGAATGCAGTACTGCAGACTACTTTTGCTGACTTTCAGATGCCAGCAGTTTGGCAGTTTGAGTCTCACTGGCTCAAGGTTGACTCAACCTTCCATCCTTCTGAGGTTGATAAAATGAGTACCCAGATTGGTGGATGCAATATGTTGACACTCTAAACAACTTAGAGAGGGCTATAAAGCACTCTGAAGCAGTATGTAAGTCTAAGTGTTATTACTATTGGGCCCCAAGTGAAAGAGACATATATCGCTACCTCAGAATTACAGGGTTCTATGTGTATCATGACCATTTTATGGGAAATGAGCCTTAAACAGTTGTAGTGTAGATAGAACAGTCTAGATAGAATGTTGTAATTTTGCTATTTGTGGTGAATCCATTTAGAAATTTTATGAAATAAGTTGTTAAAAGGTTAAGTCATGGTAGATAGAACCTTGTCACAGTCTTAACTCATTTTTGACGAAAATGTCAGATAGAACCCTGTAATTCTGAGGTAGCAATATCCAAGATTACACTTGCTTTGCAGGGGAGTACATCCTAATCTAGAGATTGATTTGGTTCCTAGACTTGCTAGCAATCATTCCATAGGAGTCTGCAATTTATGCATTTTATGGGGATTTAATTTCTGTCCTTTTCAAGCCTTAGATGGATGCAAAGAGAAGGCAAGGCAATGACAAGCCTAAAATTTGTTATTAGCATCTTTCTCTTAGGTTATGAGACAAAACTAATATAATCATTGGGGGGAGAATTCAAAGAAAGGATGCTGACCTTAAAATTATGCCAGCAGTGAAAGCTTCTAGCTTGAAGAATTTGGAGGTATGAATGCCAGGAAGAGAACGAGATAGACCATATGTCAAATATAAATAATGCTCTGGCAGATAGTACAAAAGCCAAGCTGAAGATCTCTTTAGAAGGAAAAGGAACATGTAGAAAGAGTATTATGAGAAGAGAGGTTAGAAGAAATAAAGTTGTATCCAACCAGTGAAGGCATCTGAACTATGTTCTTATGTAGCCAGGGTTTGGACTATGCTTAATAAGCCTTTGTAATGGTATTGCAAAGACAATACTGACCTTTGCTGCTCAATCTTTTTAGCTGATAGTGGGATATACAGTAGGTTTGGCTTTCTCCCATGTATAGGCCCTCTGTCCTTACAATCGGTTCATCTACATCGGGAATCAATTATATGGAATAAGAGCCATGCCGTAGATGGTTAACATGTCAGCCTATTGCATTCTGAACTGTAGGCTAAGAATCCACTGGGTTCTCATTTTAGCTATAGTAGAGAACTCCATAATATGTTGAATTATTTGTTTTTGTACTGTTTATTTCAGAGTGAAGACTGGAAAGATGAAGCCTAGGAACAATTTTAAGCCCACTTCAATTAGATAAGACCAAAGATTCAAGAACTGTAAAGTTTTAAGCAGTGGTGAAATTCAATTTTTTCTACTACCGGTTCTGTGGGCATGGCTTTGTGGGCATGGCTTTGTGGGCGTGGTGTGGCTTGGTGGGCATGGCTTGGTGGGCATGGCAGGGGAAGGATACTGCAACATCTCCATTCCCACCCCACTCTGGAGCCAGCCAGAGGCGGTATTTGCCGGTTCTCCAAACTACTCAAAATTTCCGGTATTGATTCTCCAGAATCTGTCAGAACCTGCTCAATTTTAAGTTCAAACTTTTTAAAGCAAGGTGGTTTTAAGCAAGGTGTATATCATGCTATGTGTCCATTTGTTGCCGTAGCTAAGGTATCAGGCCAGAAACCAGGAGATCTTGAGTTCTAGTCCTGCTTTAAGCACAGAATCAGTGTCCTGTCACTGTCTTTCAGCCCTAGGAAAAGGAAAAGGCAAACCCACTTCTGACAACCAAACCCTGCAGAGATATGTGTAGACAGTCTTCAAGAGTCAACAGTAGTCTAAGATATGGGGGAGGGGAAATCCACAAACCGTAATGCTAGTCTGGAGTCAGAATCTTGAAAACTAAGGAAGGAATTCGCCACTTTTATTTACATTGAATTTCTTAAGACAATCACATTGAGTTATTTGAAATCCTTTTCCCCAGCTTTCGCTCCACCTGGACTAAGTTGCTATTTGTGAGATAAACTGTCAGCTAACTCATCCACTAGCTGTTATGTCTGTTCTCACTTCTACTTGTTTTCAAGCACCCTACCCAGGTAATTGACCAAGTAGCATATCATAGCTTATGGTGTCAAAATCTGCTGATGGATCCAGAAAAATAAATACATGTTTCTTCTTAGAACAGATCTCTGTCAGGCCACCAAGCACTTGCCCAGAGTGGATCCAGATAATCTTCACCTTCCCAAATCACATAATACTGATTGATCATCAATCTCTCAAATATCTTTAGTTTCCTCTCTAAAACAGAAAGTTCAAATAACTTGAAGCAAAACAAATTATTATTACTTCAATCAAATTTAAACTGCAACTGAGCCAATCAAACAAAGGTTATTGAAATAAAGGAGGACTGTAGACATATCTACAATATATTTTTTAATAAAAAATATGCCACTACCTTCCAGCTATTTGTATTCCACCATTTTTAATGAGCCAAGCATGATGAAACATATCTGATAACTTGATAGTAGGGTATATACTGAGGTGTTCATTATAGAATACAGTACAGATAGTCCTTGACTTATGACCACAATTGAGCCCAAAATTTCTGTTGCTAAGTGAGACGTTTGTTAAGTGAGTTTTGCCCCACTTTATGACTTTTCTTGCCATAGCTGTTAGGTGAATCACTGCAGTTGATTAGTGAGTAACCTGGTTGTTAAGTGAATCTGGCTTGCCACTGACTTTGCTTGCCAGAAGGTCACAAAAGACACTGCAACTATCATAAACATGAATCTGTTGGCAAGCATCTGAATTTTAATCATGTGACCACAGGGATGCTGCAATGGTCATAAGTGTGGAAAATGGTCATAAGTCACATTTTTCAGTGCCGCTGTAACTTTGAACAGTTACTAAATGGACTGTTATAAGTTGAGGACTACTTGTATTCAGGTCACAGATTTGGAAAAAGGTTTGCCTACGACTTTCAAGTTTGCCTTCCTGTAGGTTGGTATAATTGAATGAGCTGCTTAGGAAGTTTGCTATATGTTCACAATTCACATCTCACATCCAGATTTGCTATTCACAAAGTCAGGGTTTGCTCCATTCTTTTCAGCATCTGGAATCTGTGCAAGAATGCAGTCTCTCTATTGTTGAATTCAGGAAACTGATCCGATTGGCTGCTACAAGCTAAAGCCCCTGGCATTTGGAGTCTTGGTTAAGAAGTTTCATATGCCCCATGTTTGCTGTAACAGCCGCTAGATATTAAGAGTGTTGGATTACATATGTTGAACATGGCTAAGGAAAAGATATTTATACATTCTATAGCTGGCAGCTTTTTTTTCCCCTTTGCATTTCAGAAGTTAGGAGTCTTGCTGAGAGATATATTCTTTTATTAGATATTCATATGTTATCTAACTTAAATTGATCTCACTCTTCTTTTTATCCAGTTGCTCATTATGCGGGATATTCTTGTATGAAGTGGTTTGTGTATGTTTATGCGCTTCAAGTATTTTCTCTGTCTTGTGTGGTTGGCTTACCAACATTGTTAAGGAAAAGCATTTTAAAGAGATTCAAAAGTGATGATGATTCACTTCAGAAAAAATCCTCTGAGGAATCCACTAATATCTCAGTGGTTCTTTTAAAAAAACAATATAATTGCCTAATGTTTAAACTGGGATAACTTCACTGGGTAAATCTGAGGTGTAGGCAATAACCCATTTCAAATGATGGAAAGAAAAACAGGATATTGAAAGGCAGAAGTTGAAATTCCAACTAATTGTGGAGTTATTGTTCTTTGTCGCAATTCAGAACTTAAAATCTATCCTTGAATAAGATTCAAACCTCAAAGAATAAGAATAGTTTCTTAGAAATGGTCACTCTCCAAATATCTATAAATGAAAATTATTTCAATATTTTTAAAGAATTTTATATCCAGTCTATCAGAATATATGGCAGACTGAAGTTTGAAATCCACCTTGATTAATCTGAAATAGAATAAACTATCAGATTGTTTGCAGAAAAAAGTGAACTGTTTATTAAAAGATCTTTCAAGTACATTTGGAAAACATATCTAGTAAACATGTAATATTAATTATCTTATTATCCACACCTGTTTTCATCAATCATCTTACATTCTGTACATATACTTGCTCTTTTTACTTTTTCTTTCTTTTTTAAAAATCTCTTGAGAACTCAACACCTACACTACATTCAGACAAACAAAGATGGGAGTGTAAATGTATTGGATCATTTAGCTTTTCTACGTTCTTGTAGATATTGTTCTTTATATTCTGTCCATTGCTGTAACTGTTGATGAGTGCAAAAAGAAAAACATCTGATTAAAGCATTAAGATTGTGGAATCCTTTCTTCACTTTGGGACTATTTGACTTCACATCTAATTGATTCAAACTTTCCTTCTCTGCCAAGAATTTGTCTCATCTACTTGATGACTCCAGCAGCAGAACCTCTTTTAAACTATGACTTAGTTAATCTGTTTTATCTTCTTGTTTTATTTCCTGTATGGGATTAATTTTATTTGAATTGTTTTAAGATGCCTTCTAGGATTGAAGTAGGTTGAAAGATGGCGATCTCTTTAAAAATGTTTTTAAAAAAGTAAATGAAATTAATTACTGAAAGCAAGTCTCCTGTCTCTGGTGAACAATGGAGCACTCTGGTGACCAAAAGAAATAGATTTTTTTTTTGGTATTGAAAATTATTTCTAGAGCTATCAAAGTTCTCTCTATAGTTTTCATAACATTAAGGCTCAATTGCATGTGGAAATCACTTGATGCTATGGATAGTTGATAGCATGGGTAGGTGAGAAAGTTTAAGTTTAAGTTTAAGTTTAATTTAATTTGTATACTGCACCTTCTCCTTCGCAGGACTCAGATGCATGCATCTATCAGCCCAAAGGTATGATCATTTTCAGAAGATTGCTATTATGATAGTAGATATGAGTCACTCTAAACAACTACTGGTACTGACAATGATAATGGTATAAGATTTCATAGCTGAGATTTTACAATCACGTGCTCCATTATTATCTAACAACATTTTAACATGTGTCCTAATGTTCTTGGTATGCTCTATTTTAAACTATGAAACATCCTTGGTGTTCTCTGAGCTTGGCTGTTTTCTTGCAGATGTTTCATTACCCAAACTAGGTAACATCATCAGGGGTAGTAAGGAGCGGAGTTTGTTTTAAGTTTATATTCTAGTGGCTTGCTCTGTCAGTATTGGTGGAGGTGTCATAAAGATTCTTTGGTAGGGTTGTTTACTGTTGGCTTGTTCGGAAGTTCCTTGATTGGGGTATTGTTGACTTGATTGTTGGTTAACAATTAACTACAAGATTAACATCAGAACAGGTAAGTGGCACAATGGCCTAGAGATGAAGATGCTCGCCTTCCATTTGAAAGGTTCAGTGTTCAATCTTATGCAGCGGCAGACTTTTCTTCATTAGAGCATAAAGGGGAAAAAAATTCAGTGAATTCCACATAGGCATCAGGAAGGGTATCCTGTCAGTAAATGCTCAGCTCCACTCATTTACCCGAACTCCACCCCGAAACAAGGAATTAGAGGATTATAAAAAGAAAAAAATAATTCAGTTGGATGATGCCTTTAATTCCAAGAGTTTATGATCACATCGGTGCCTGAACAAAACTGATAAATCTTTTCATAATTTCAGCTTTTTCCTATATATATATATTTCATCCAGCAAGCAAACTTAGGGGATTTTTAAGCAGTAGTTTGATTATTGTAGCTAAATAATGGAGTCCGAAATACATTTGCTGATCAAACTAATAAACCTATTTTCTGCTTGTATGCTTGTTTTAGGGTACCTGGTGAACACAATGATTATAATGATCCAACTTCAGAACTAGAGGTAAAAGTTTGCACTTCAAAAGTATTATAGAAAAGATAAAATCAGGGCTCTGAGAGCTTTAAATTCCTCTGCAGTATTATCTCTCAGAACTTGGAAAAGGGAGGGAAAAAAACCTTGCAGGAGTAAAAAAAAAAAAAAGAAGAAGAAGAAGAAGAAACGGAGGGGGTATCCTTTGCTTTTTAAATGAGTTCAGCTGCAGACAATGTCATAGCCTACAGCTTCCAGTTAGGAAAATAACTTAACAGTGAGGCATATCTACATTATCAGTGCATAGAATTCTGCTCTTATCCTCGTTTGCAGCCTTATTCTTTGATCTTCTGCTATTTTTGTTAGCCCTCCACTTGGTTAAAACATATCCACTTTTTTTTTAAAGTTTTTATTGCTTAAGAGGATCTAGGGTAACCAGGCAGAAATATTCAGAATGACCCCCAGCTTCAATTCATGTGGCAATGGAACCTTACTACAATAAAATTAGCATTTAATTGAAGATAAACCAGAGACAGAAATATTTTTCTAAAGGGGAAAAAAAAAGTGAGCAGAGTTCATTGGAATTGACCGGTGGTACAAAGTTTGTGAATTAAAATGCACTTTTCTAAATGTTTAGAGGCATAAATGAATGGCTTTGAATAAAGATGCCATGCTGATCCTTGGAAACTACTGGGAGCTTTGCCATTGACTTGAATAGGGCCAGGCGTCCTCAAATGATAGCTTTATTCACATGTCACTGGAGATATCCTCAACTTACAAAATGGGGCTAATTTGATGGAATCCATACTCCATGTTGGCTGTACCAGAAAATCAAAGCAGAGGGGAACATAATATCTAATAGTGATGATGATGAACTTAACTTTCTTGACAGTCGGTGTGCAAATTAGGGGAAGGCAACATGAGGCATTCCAGATGCTGCATCTTTCACAGCCTGGTCAAGAATGATGGAAATTGCTCTAAAACAATTGGCAGCAATCTATATCATAAAGGCATTTCTCTTTTTATCATACCATAGCTGTCTATTTCCAGCTAGACATGTGACCATTTCACATGTGAAAATGACTCCAAACTGATTCCAATCATCATTTGATTTGAACGTTTATCTGGAAACATCTTATGAACTGATATTCTTAATGAAACTGTATGGAAATTTGTAGATTAATCCATGAATCTAGAAGCATTAACCATATATACCATCTATTGTTTCTCTCTCCCTCTCATCTGCCTAACTTCCTACCGTGTTTCCCTGAAAATAAGACCCTGTCTTATTATTTTTTTGAATCCTGAAATAAGTGCTTGGCCTTATTGCCATGTGCTCAAAAGCCTGATGGGGCTTATTATCAGGGGATGTCTTATTTTGGGGAAAACAGGGTATACCTACCTGTTAATAATTTCCATTAATAAACTTCAAGGTGTGTCAGCCTGCTAAATATTTGCCAAATGGAAGAGTTATTAAACCAGGTTTTACAAATCTTTGATAAATTTATGGTAAAGAGAATGTTATAACTGACAAAAAAGCAATCCTGTTCTTGAGGTTAAGATACCTCACCATGGATATGGATGGTTCTGAAGTAAAATAATAATACAACTTATTTTTCATATATTTCTAATTATCTTATTAATAGCAATGACTTCCAAGGTTCTTTAATATCCCAGTTACAACTCTTCTAATATTTAATATGATTGGGCTTTTTAGTTATTTCTTCTTCACTGGTAGGCAATTTAAATGAGCTTTTCCTAAGAGACAGACTCAAAAGGATTATATTTATCCATGCAGTGGTTGAAAGAAAATATATGAGTTTCTTTAATTATAACTCATTATATTTGTATGGAAGTAACTGGGAGAGAGACAGGAAATATAGTCTAACAGTGCACTCATATATAGTACATATACATTGAGAAGTAATTTTGCCAACTCCTAGAATAATAACCCAGAACTGCACTATTAGGGATCTAACTTTTAAGAACTTTAGGAGCTGACAAATTCACAAGTGGAAATAAGATACAGTGAAAAATCCTTTCCTGCCCCTATATCTATGAAGGAAATTATTCCAGAGTTATGAAGGCTTCCTATTTCTAGCTGTTCCCATCACTTACGTTGGATCAATTTACAAGACTAATTTTACAATTACGAAGTACTAAGAGAAGAAGAGCCATGTCCTATAACTCCTGAATTTCAAAGCAAACAAGTCAGCAATAAGGTTTTGTTCCTAAATCTGACCTATGATCCAAAGTCCAGGAGTTGGTCTCATCTAGAGTGGTTTATAAGCCTTAAAAAGCAAACAAACTATTTTCATTTGATTAGCGGTTCTAGACATTCGCTTTTTAATTTATTTATAATTTAATTTCAATTTTTATCTTACAACCATATGTGCTAGCAACATCATTCAAATGCCAAAATGTGGATTGATGCAGAAAGAAAATAGCCTACATTCTTTCAAGAATAAAATGGGAAAAAAGGGATTCCTATTTCAAGAGTTGAATCACCTGAAAAGTTGATTAGACTTAACATTTGGAAAAATGTACTGTAGAAAAAACTCAGTAGTAGTTGTGTTTTGTTTCTGATTGCTCCTGAATGTAGGTGCTATATTTACTTGTGTGAAAGAGTATATTTTACCCCCATGTAATTTGGCTATAAAATGAAAGAATGGGATCAGATTTATGGGTAAGATAAGAAGGCAGATTTTGCTTGTTTGTTCAGTTTTTTTTTCTGGGGAAAGATTGTTCTAAATTAGCATCATCTTCCTTTCAAAGATACACAATATACAGTATATGGTATATTTTTGTGACCATAATGCTCTATTTCAGGTGTATAATTTAATAGGAGAGTTGATTTCTCAAAACAAATGGAATAATTTTATCAAATCCACTCTTCTCCCTTAGCCCAGTTGATTAGTGATTAAACCATGCCCAATCTGATTATATTATGGTTTCAGGCTGATCAATGAATAATTAGATAGAAATTACTTTACTTCACCAATTACAAATACTCTATATAAAAAAAATAAGATTTTTTAATATTTTTCATTCAACACTCTAGTTTTGGCCTGCATTTTTTTTTCTGGATATCCAGCCACATAGCATCTTCCATTATTCCCTCTCATGTCAAAATCAGGATGTAATTGTCCCTTTCAATCCTATGCATGTAGTCTTCAATTTACGACCATTTATTCAGTGGTGAACAAAGGGACTTGTGTCCCATGCCCAAAGTTAGGGTTACTGCAGAGCTCCCACAGTCACAATCAATATTTTGATGCTTGGCTGCCTGATCACATTTATGACCACAGAGGCACAATTCCTTCCATCTGACAATCTTATGGTTTTTCATTTATTTAATTTGTATTTTGCCTTTATTATTTTAACAAATAACTTAAGTTGGTTAACATAATCCAACATACCTTCCTCCTCCTCCTTCCCCCCTCCCACAACAGGGGTAGGTTGGGCTGAGAAAAGGTAACTGATCCAAGGAAGACTCAGCTGGCTTTTATGCCTAAAATGGAACTTGAACTCATGGCCTCTTGCTTTCTAGCTTGGTGTCTTAACCACTAGAGCAAACTCCCTGCCACTCCATGCTCTGCCACCTCAGCTGACCTTCACATTCTTTTTGCTCCTCCTGCTGCTGAAAAGCTGCTCCAAAGCTGCACCAAGCCAAAAAGGCCGTTTATGCCATGGTCCTGGCCCAGGCTGGGGCTGGGCTTTGCATTACAGAGAGAAAAAAACAACATCCAGAGCAAAATTGGGGGTTTTGGAATGCCATGGATCTGGGACAGTGTTTCTTTCTCCTTGGACTGCAAAGGTGACTAACAAGCAAGTACTGGAGTGTGTAACACCAGGCATGTCACTGGAAGGCAAAAGCACAAAATGGTGTCTCACTTATTTTGACCATGTCATGCGGGGAAATTCACGGGACAAAGCAAATATGCTTGGAAGAATTAGCAGTAAAATGCCAAAGAACACAGTGGTTGGATACCATCAAAGCTGACATAAACAAGAGCACAGAACAACTCAAAGAAGTAGTGCAAGATTGGAAGAAGAAGGAGAAACCTAGCCCAAAGAATCGCCAAGAGTTGTACATGACTGAAAGGATAACCTTCCTTCCTTCCTTCCTTCCTTCCTTCCTTCCTTCCTTCCTTCCTTC
>JANHFK010001978.1:271506-287466 GCA_036250565.1 Sibynophis collaris | reverse complement strand
ATGCAAAGCACAGAGATCGCTTCACTTGCTAGTGGCTCGTTAGGGCTGAAAAAAGCCCTCTAGCTGAGAGTCAGAGGGAGCAGGCAAAGCATGGAAGATTGCTAGCACCTCCTTAGGGCTGAAAAAAAAGCTTCTATAGCTGAGAGTCGGAGAGGGAGGGAGCAGGCAAAGCACGATTGCTTCACACCTCATTAGGGCTGAAAAAAAGCTTCAAAAGAGTATAAGATGCACCCAAATTTTCAGCCACTTTTAGGGAGTAAAAAAATGTGTCTTATACTCTGAAAAATACGGCAATATTAAAAAAAAAACCCACAAAAGCCAAGCAAAAATGTTCCAAATTTTAGATTTCTTGGATATAGTCAACTGGAAAAGTAGTGTAAAAAGTATTCAGTATTAGCTCCACTTCATAGATGGAATGGTCAAGGCTAGTTTATAAAGACTTGAGTAGTTTCCCTATCAGCATCTTCATAGCATCTTCTATAGTCATCCAACCATAATTATTTCAATATTACAGGGATGAGCACAGGCCTTATTTCATGTAAATGACAGCTGAGTGATTCTATGAATGGCCTATCACAACAAAACGATAACTTGAAATAATTCCCAGCCTATAATTCATCCATTGTGTTTATCACAACGAAACTTTTTATCATTGCAGGAAGAAACCTTCTTTTCAAAAATCTTTCTTTTTGATGTCATAAAGTATGCAGAGACTCTTCTGAAAAGCAAAAAAAAAAAAAAAACAAAGACAAAAGAAGAAAAGCTTTGAAATATGAAGCTGGGAGAGTTTACACTCCACACAAACAATGCCATGCAAGATAAATTACAGTCTGGGCAGAAGCAGTGCACTCCATAAGATCAAAGGAGGAGTGTGAACAAATACTGAAATACATGTAATATGCTGGGAGGTTTTTTTTTTGGGGGTGGGGACAACGAGTTTACATGTGAATATGTCTGTAAGCAGAAAAACTAACATGCAATTGCAGTAAAGAAAACAAATGCAGTTGCTCCTATATTTTATCTTCGATAAGATATGGCAGCTGTAGAATATTGTAAGAGCATTTGCCATTGTAGGTTTTTTTTTTTTAATGTTGGATATATGGTGAAAAGAAACTACAATAAATGGCTGATCTAACACAGTATAAAGCCAAATTTTGTTTTAATTATGTTAGTATTTTGCTTTGATGGCTTCTCTTTTTGCTCCCGGTGAAAGAAAAGTATAAATCCAATTCAGGCTGAGTTGTCTTCTACTAACAAACAGGTTTTTTTTTCTTTAAACCTGACTTAAACTTTGTGTGTTCCCAGAAATGGTTTCCCACTGTAAACTGAATTCCCAATCTGAGCAATTATACCACTGAAGGATTTAGAAAAAAAAACAAAACTACTCTGTTATATTTCAGTTGCTACAGCCAACAAAGTTCATGTGAACTTTATGTAACAGCACATAAGCACATATCCTTCTACTTCTTTAATTCCCTCCTTGCAGAACTGTTTTCCATCAAATTTCATTTCAGTCAGAGCTACAAGCTGGGGAGCTTACTATACAGTGCTGAACTCTTTGCTGCAGGTGGCAAACTGTACACAGGTTTGAGAGGACATTCAATAAAGTTCTTGAATGCAACTTTGGATACAATCAGACCAGTGGTGGGATTCAATTTTTTTTACTACTGGTTCTGTGGGCATGGCTTGGGAGGCATGGCATGGGCATGGCAGGAGAAGGATACTTTAAAATCTCCATTCCCACCCCACTCCAGGGGGAGGTTACTGCAAAATCCCCATTTCCTCCGATCAGCTGAAACTCGGAAAGCAGAGAATAAATGGAGGTGGGGCCAGTCAGAGGTGGCATTTACTGGTTCTCCAAAATACTCAAAATTTCCGCTGCCAGTTCTACAGAACTGGTCAGGACCTGCTGAATACCACCTCTGAATCAGACATTAAAATACAGAAGAATGTAGATTTGAATGTTGTCTAAATTTCAAATAATGGATCAGATCAACAGGCTTATGAATAAGCAAGTTGCAGAAGAAGGCATCCTTGAAATACTTTTTTTTTTTGGAGGGAGGGGATCTGGGTAACTAGGAGCTAGGGACCTAGAAGATATATGTATCACTAATAACTTATTCTAGCCCAAACTATCATAAGCTAAAAAGGCTTTAGCAACTTGCAATATAATAGGCTAAAGCAAACTCAACTACTGGAGTATTTTCATTATCTAAGCTCTCCTTTTCTGAATCTTCCAACTTCCTCTGTCAGTTTCATGTCATTATAAAAGCTTTCAAAACTGGATACACTTAAAAAAGAATCCCTCTGGGAATATAGACATACCACATTCATATGCTTCTATGACATAGTGGCCATATTAAGAGATGGGAATATTTGTGTGAGTTGTCACATCTGGTACGAATTCATTAGACTTGTAATTTATTCAGATTTCAGCACGCTACCCTTCCGAATTTTGCCCTATATGACAGTCAGCATTGCTGAGATCATTTTATGTATTGTAATCACCCAAGGATATTTATATTGTCCTAAGGTTACTTTCAGCATCTCATTTGATAAAGAACCCTATCCAGAAGAGCTAACTGAAAACTAGCTTCCCAATCATTTGACTAGCTTCCCAATTAATTTAACCTACCATTTCTTTTTTTTTTCTTGTTGTTTATTGAATAAACTATAGTTATATGGGCTCACAGATTGCAATGTGCAAATTTGCACTATGAAAACGATGCAAAAGTCATAAGGGCTAAATTCATACAACATGTTGCCAAGTTAACACCTTCCAGATATGTGGACATATAATTCTTCAGCTACCATGGCCAGTTATGAGCATACTGGAAATTGGGCTATACTTCTAATGGATTCCTAATTTGGAGAGACTGTGCCACACCAAAATTCAGTAAACCACATCAGTGTGAGATCCAGAAGGATCTCACACTGATGGTCAGATACCAACATCATGAGAGCCGGCAAGTATGTTACAATGATATTTAACAGATGTTAATTGCCTTTCTAAAAAGAAAGCAACCAGTTGTCAGTCTGTTAGAAAAACAGGTGGAAATAAAATAATAAGTTCTGAGCCTGGGGAGTGATGAATAGATGGAATTTAAGATTTATAATTTGCAGGTGCTGGCTTTCTATTGTATGGATTTCCTTGTATCTATTCTTGAATCTGTGCCTGCTATTCCAAGTTTGAGTAACACTTTGAGGAAACCAGATATTTATTAATTACTGAATGTGAACTTTTAGGAGCTAGTCTTGTGGTGACTTCATGGAAATATCAATGTAATTTTCTAGGCAACAAAATCTGGTATCGTTTTCCACTGAGGTGTCTTCATTCTCCCAGTTTATCCTATAGAAATTGACTTTATCCGTGGTCTCCCATAAAAGTCTCACTCAAGTCTGACCATGCATATTTTTTCAAGATCAGCCAAGATGACTTGGAGTGACTATCATGTTTAGGGAATAGATAAATCTAGGTACATGAACCAATGGCCCAGTACATGAGAGAGCAGCTTCCTCTATTCCTTTATTATATTTCACTATTTGTTGCCTTAGGTACAAATGGAATTTTACACCATTCAATTTCATGGGACATCCATAGACCTTACTGGGTTTAAGGAGGAGTATTCTTGGGCATAGATAGCTATGAAGCTTACATAGGTATCAGCTATACAAGCTTACAACCTTGTACAGCATACAAGGGTTCAGGGCAAACAAACATATGGTGTTGCCACAATATGGTGTCAGCAAACACCATATTAAATAATCACTAATCAGAATAGAGCTGGAAGGGACCTTGGAGGTCTTCTAGTACAAGCCCCTGCTCAAGCAGGAGCCCCCATACCATTTCAGTCAAGTGGCTGTCAAGTCTCCTCTTAAAAACCTCCAGTGATGAAGCACCCACAACTTCTAAAGGCAAATTGTTCCAAAGGTTAATTGTTCTTACCATTAGGAAGTTTCTCTTTAATTCTTGGTTATTTTTCTCTTTGAATTAATTGTCACCAGACCTAAAAATCACTATTTGCAGAATGGGGGAAACTTGTACAGATGCTAAGATTTCCAGAAGACATTTGCTTACAATGTCTATAGCTTTCTAAAGCAAAGCTGAATATTTTGAGACTTGGGATTTTTCTCTTCCAAAAAGGTATATTACTAAAGAATATTTACAATGACAAATAGATTTTGTCCAGGATGAGCTGTCCAATCTGGTCTTTTAGGTCTTCCAAGAGTGTATTGGAATTATATCCAATTCTTCCTTTTTTCTACCTTTCCCAGCATTATAGACTTCTCAGGAGAGAAGTATCACATAATGTATCCAAGCTAGGATAACTTAAACTTGGTCATTTGTTCTTTAAATGAATATTCTAGATGTATTTGATTTATAGACATATATATTTTTGGCTAACCATGGTATTCTCAGGAATCTTTTCCAAGACCAAAGTTCAAAAGCATCAGTTCTCTTTCCATCGTGCTTCTTCAAAGTCCAAGCTTTCATTCAGTTATAATACTAATATAAATAATAACAGCTTGAGTTTTAGAATACACCTCCTCATCTTTGCAAGGAGATGACTCAGCAAGGGAGATGTATCAAATGTCATTTTTTACTGTGGGCTGGTATCCTTGGGGAAGTGTTAAAAGTTCACTTGAAAAAGCCTAGTTTATGTGCATTTGAAAAGGATGGCTCCTGAGAGCCAAGTGCCAATTATCCCTAAAACTCTGCTTGGCTGAATTCATCTAGAGGACACCTATTTATTTGAAAACTTTCCAATACTCTTCTGCTTCCAGTTGCATTGTATGGATTTGGCATCTATCAAATTTTCTTTATGGCAGCTTTTGTTCACTTGTGATATCTATATATTGGTGGACAGCAATCTTTTTCAAATAATCTAATTCTATTCTTATCATCATACAGCCTGTTTATTGAGGGAATTCCCTGATCATGTATAAACTGATCTTTTTAGAAATGCCTTCCCTTTACTCTGTTAATTTAATATTTGACATTAAGTCAGGCATGTCATAAAAAAGGACACTACCTATTAGCTACACTTATAATAAAGAACAACCAGGCTTGGTAGTAAGTTCCTAATTCTGCTTGTTTATCTATTTCTGTATTGGTCCATGTGCTTGACATGCCAAACCTACTCTGGAACTGAAATTTAAACCACAAGGATGAGATACTTCATTGTTTTGTTTTTTTCCATTGTGATTTCCCACCTCAAAGCTTCTTCGGGTTTTTAAAAAAAGATACTGAAGCTCAAATAATGCCATTTTGCAATTATCCTAGCCTCCCATGTAGAGGAGAACAGCATGAATTTAAGACAACTTTAGAAGTTAGGTGGAACATTGTTAGGTGAACCCCAAAATCACCATTTGTGATTTTCTGATGACTTTCCCATTGACTTTACTTGCTGGAAGCCAGGAATCTGAAACTCTTATAAAAAGTCATCATCCAACCTTGAGTTTGTCTTCAGACATGCTCCAGAATTCCACAGAACTGCCTACTGAAATGAATGAGCTATCCTCATCTCTTATTTTCTCCAATAAACTTTTTTCCCACTTCTAAAAACAACACTTGAAAAGTTTCCCCTCTATTGCACCTGGCATCTATTTGTCTCTTCAGACTGTTACTACTGCCTGACCAACATAGCTTTCTGAGAGAATGAAACACCTGTCTCCCCTTGCAACTTTTTCTGTAATGCCTAGAAGTAATTAGCTACAAATAATTGCTAGGTAAGAAAGGTTGTATTAACAAGAGTCACATTATTCATTACTCTGAATTCCTTGTGGATGGGCTGTAATTTTTTTTCCTGGTTATTGCTAGCTGCGCTTTTCAATCTACATTTTACCTTTTAGAAATAATTCTGGCAAGCACTTTCATTTGATAACACAAGAATGTTAAATTCATTTCTGAAGCAGGCTCAAAGAGTGAGTTCTGTAATCTTCCCATAGTCGTACCTACTTTAGTAATGGGGAAGGATAATATCAAGAGATTAGAAACTCCACAAATGTGTGCTGCTCTCACACAAGCCTTCCCTTGTTAGGATCCAGGAAATAGACTATTCAAGGCCTTGGTTACTGAGCAGAGAAAGAAATTATAATATTTCTTTCTAATATTAGAAAGAAATTAAAACATTTTTTCATAAATAGTTTGAAATGTAGTATTTGATTATCCTTAAAATGCTAATAATTTCTTACAACCAGGAGTAAGTGAATGGAAATTATCATCAGAAATAATATTAATTTAAAAACCTAAGCAAATCTCATTTGTTTTAATTAGGTGGCTGAATAATTATTTATGAATCTAATCTGGTTTTTTTACATAGTCAATTAATGATTTTGGACTTATTGTTGTCCTAAAATAGAAAATAGAAGGAACAAAATAGGAAAAACTTCTAAAATAACCATGAGATGCACAGATATTATCAGGTAGACTAAAAGATGTTGTCCACATCTTTTCTCATTGACTTAATGGTTTGAGTTGATGTGAGTTTCCTATCATTAGTATACAAAGATGCTCTAGATATCAGGCTCCAAAAACTAAGACATATTTTGATTCTTTCAAGCAAATATATTTATTATTCTATAACCTATAGAAAAAAGTTGAAGCAGGATACTACTTATATGAAGCATACACTCTGGGAACTATTAAAGAGGCACTGTCTTCATCCTTTTTCTCTCACAGAAAATATATAAACTGAGTTGCTTCTTACTATTCTGGAATGCACCAACCCCAATCCAGCTCACTACACTAGCCCTGCCCAAGTGATCGTAATCAATGCATAGTGATGGAAAGAGAACTGGGTTCATCGGGCTTTATTTTATTCTTCTATTAATCAAGGGTCCTAAAGACATCATTTACACTTTGAAGAGAGTTAAAATTGGCTAGCACATGTACTGATACCAGAATAATAGAATAACTGAGTGGGATCATTGGATAGAATGAAAGGATACAGGAAACCCCCTTAGCTGCTATTTACCGGTAGCAGTTATCCAGATTGGTACAATCCAGAAATGATAGTCCAGTATAAAATCTGGAAGTTGATATGCAAGCTTTTATTTTATCGAATTTTTAGACCGCCCTTCTCCTTCACAGGACTTTTGAATGTGGGATCCTTTCAAAGCATGCAGATGAACAGAAAGTCTAGGATTAATTACAGAGATCTACTTTCTCTATCTTATTGGTTTAAATCCTGTGTTCCCAACCTATGGTGTCCACACACCCAGAGGGGTGGACATGAAATTTTAGAAGGTACCCCAAAGAGTGACTTGTGTCCCTTAGTGACAAGTCATGAGTCACAATTACTTTTGTAGGTGGTATGAACATCAATCCAACATTTTTCAGAGGAATGGGGCATAGAAATGTTGGGAACCACTATCTTAAGCTAATCTTTATATAACATAGTATATAGACAAAATATGCAAAGACATGCTTTTAATCAAAGCACCTGTCTGGACCTTCTGCTTAAAGCTATGAAGCAGCTACAGCTCATCAAATACTCTAAGCATCTGTTTCAAAGTCATCTCAGGATCTCCTAGATATGCATCACCAGAAAACACATCCAGTCAGATATTCAGTTTAAATGAAATTTTGAGGAGGGAATCCAGAAACAGTGTCACGAAATGATTTGCATAAGCCTACAAGATAGCCAATGCTTCATCAATAAACTACAATAATAAAATTAGGCTAAAACAACTTGACTATATAACATAAGATTCCCATAAATTAGTACAATGGTGGTGTTGTCAGAAAGTCTCAAATAACAAGATAAATAAAACATTTTCAGTAAATGCCTAAACTTGCAATGGAGACAGCACACTATCAGCATGCATCAGAAGCATTTTTCTTATAAATTTGCAAGTCAAGTTGATTAGAATTTGTTTATTCTAATCAACTGGACTTGTGACTCATGGCATGTCACATCATTTTGGTACAACCTATTCTCAACCCTATCTTGGTAGGGATAATAAAGATCTTTCTTTGAACATTTCAATTCTTTGTTATGGTTATTTACCAGACTACAAGAAATTAGTTAAGCAGTTTTAAAAACAAGATGGGAAATAAATTCAAGAAAACTAAGAATAAATGGTATCTGATGGAAGTTGCTATTAGTAGAAATTGATGTTACTAAGCAAGGTGTACCATTGATCCTGCTGAGCCTCTTTCAGTAAATTTGACATGTTTTGCTATGCAAAACTATGCAAGTGGGAAGCCAATAGGATACTTTCTTAAGTCAAAGAAAGGGGGCAAGAATTTGTTTAATCCAGATGCTTTCAGATCTAATGTAATGAGGAACCTTTTCATATTACGCTTTGAGAGTTGAGCTGCTTAATCCCAGTTTTGTAATTTACAGCTTGTTGAAAAACATCTTTTTACAATGGTTCTTAGGGAGAATCTATTTCACTTCATCTCATATACATTAATGATCTTGTTAAGCTTCCAAGCACATACTTCCATGGACTTCTTTGTAAGGAATAGGATGGACGACCCAGGCTATTCACAGACACAGCAGTTCACAGCTTGGTCCCAGTAGGCAATGCCAGCTAGGCTTACAGAAAGGATGAATAGACTGGAATCTCAGTTTTACTATAAGCTTTTCTCTGCAAGCATGCTTCACAATAAGAGATTTTAGATGGATTCAATTACTTGCCTGTATATCGTTCTTTCTTGTTAAAACCCCGACTAATAACAGACAGAAAGTTTCACTCTCAAGAATCATGTTCAGAGCAGTTCATATGCTTGTTGATGAAGTGTAATCCTTAGTTTATGTGACACTGTGCCTCAAGTGTTATTTGTGCCTTTATTAGCTGTGAAGACTAAATCAGTAGTAATATTTTCATGAGATTAAGATTAATCCACCAGAAACAGCCAGTCAGATTTTCAACTGCTGAACACTTAATGCAATAAAAAACTAGTTAAGGTGATATTCCGGAAGGACTGTTAATGAATCCTGAATCTGTATCATTGTCTTAGAGCAAGATTTAAATATTTAAGTGGAAATTCAATTTCCTACAGGGCATTATTGGCAAGTTCCTCTTAATTTTGTTTTTAATCCATGATGTGGAAATAGATTAGCATTTATTTACTTAGGTTTCAGTATAACACTCCAATGAATCAACTAGACATGGAGCAGCTTACAATGTCTTCTTAGAGTAATTAAGTTAAAATAACACATTAATTGACAAAAGAATTATGCTTCTTTCCTGCTAAAATGTTGTAATTTTTTAACAGTTTCAATTACCTGTTTTGC
Source organism: Sibynophis collaris (assembly GCA_036250565.1). NCBI lineage: Eukaryota > Metazoa > Chordata > Lepidosauria > Squamata > Sibynophiidae > Sibynophis > Sibynophis collaris. Next base: position 278,218 of record JANHFK010001978.1, on the reverse strand, counting down.
TTAATAATAACAACAATTTGTCATATAAAGCAAACTGAGAACAGTGTAAAAATAGGACTTGTGCAAAATGAGAATTGCTATTTTTGTTGATCAATTATATTTGTTCACCAAGAGTCAGTTTGGTTTAGCGGTTAAGGGACCAGGCTAGAAAGCAGCAGACTATAAATTCAAGTCTCATTTTAGTCATGGAAACCAGTCACCCTGTCTCAGCCCAACTCACAGGGTTTGCCGTTGTGGCAAAAATAGGAGGAGGAACAGCAGTGAAATCTACTTACCTTCGCTATCGCTTTGAGGGTGATCCCGTGTGGGAGCGTGTACATGCAATGCACCTGTGCGCCTGTGTGCCTCTTCTGCACATGCGCAGATGGTTAAAAAATGGGGCGTAATGATGTCCCATCCGGTGGGCGGAGCCTCCCAGTGGCGGCACTACCAGTTCTGTGAGCCGGATTGAACTGGGGGGATTTCACCGCTGGGGAGGAAGCTGTGTTGGATATGTTTGCCACCTTGAGTTATTTGTAAAAATAATAAAAGAAGAATAAAATAAATGCAGTTATTGATTCATTGAACATAGAATAATAGTGTTGGAAGAATCCTTGGAGGTCTTCTAGTCCCACCCCTACAACATTCTGGAAATTTAGATTTCAAGACTTCATTTTTATTATTTTACCTGATTCCCATGTTCTACTAATTCATACACATTGTGTGTGCAACATAATCAATTACATGACTTATTGTGATGTGTAAATCCAGTCCCATAATGAGTGATTCAAAGACTGGGTCATAGCTTAACTTAAACAATGAATTTTGGGCAACATGTGTTATGAGTTTTAATCAGAAAATACAGCATACAAGAACTTACTGCCAGGAACTCCCAACCTTTTTCCACCAAAAATTATACAAACAAAGTTTCTAGGTTCTATGGTCTATAATGTTTTAATTAAATTTGTGAACAACTTAAAATGGAGAGCTGTGGTTTTATTATCATCTTCAATAAATTCTTTAGAAAACTAAAGTTTCTTACATGGTAATACTCCAGAGAAATTCAAAGGGCATGGGTTGTCACACATGTCACATGTCACACATGTCACATGCTTCTATTGGCACTTTTCTAAACACATACACATGCACACCCCAGGACTGCACTGTAATCACAAAGGGAAGCCACATGAGGAAAAAATGCATTTAAAAAACAACAACCACCCAAAGAATTGCCAATATATCTGACCAAACCATCTCTGGATCTTCTGAAACCTTTCCTCCATTGAATCCAGATGGCTACACAATCCTGTTTCTTATTATTTGAGGTCAAGAAGGGAAAACCTTTTTAAACATTTCTGGTGAACACTTATAGTTTGTATTATTAATTTTTTATTCTTCTTCTACAATTGTCATTGCTTTCACTTTGTAACCTGTTATTTCTGCTGGCCTTTAAGTGGCCTAATGCTGAAGGTCATTTCACAGGTTATATGAAATAGAAGATGCATATCACACTATTTATAACTAAGGAAGCCTCAGGCTAACCAAGAGGTTTTTTTTTTTAATTAGCGTGCACACAGTAATCAGGTTTTTATAATTCATATATTTAACACCCATTCAAATGGATGAATAAAAGAATTCAGCATTACAGAGAATAATGTAGTTACCTGAAGGCAAATCTGTTATTTGCATAATACATAAAATTGCTCTGAATTTATTTTTTGACCCGATACATTACCCAACTTTAAATCCTAAATTTTTGCTTGACTTTCACCTTTTCCCAATCGGATTATACATTTAATTTCCATGACCATTCTTTCCATTTCAGATAGAGCTCTGGCCTGAATCTAAATTAACCATTTAAAAGATTTTTTTGGATTAAAATCTTAAAATCTCAGACTAATCTGTTGTTGGTAGATGAGTGTCATACAAATTGAGTTTCCCTGTTTAACTGGTAAAACTAATGCCATTGCTGTAAAATGATTTTTTTAATTTTAGAATTAAGAGCACTGAATCCAGAATTTTGATTTTTACTAATATCAGTACTGTAGAATGGAGTTCAAAGTTTAGAATTTTATCAAGAACCTGGAACGGCTGATTCAAAAATAATTATGTCATGTGTCCCTTTCTTAGATTGATATTTGGTGTAAGTGACTATTAGAAGTTATGGCCTAGGAATAATTTATGTATATATCTGTGTGTGACAGTGTGTGTGCACATGCACAATAAACAAAAGTATAGAATGATTTGCTTTTAAGAAATACTAGCAAGAGGAACAAATGTTTACTTATGAAGCCTATTTTAGCATATTTTAATGTAGGTATTTAGACATCTAATTTAGTTAGCATTTTTAAAAAAAAAAATCCATCTAGAATATATAGAATAAAGTTCCTGCATCCACTTAGACAATTTAACATCTTCCCAGTGGTCCTTTGTTATATCCATTTTTTTTTGTTGAAAATAAGAGAACATGTAGTGATTAAGGCACAAGGCCAGAAACTGGAGGCTGTGAATTCTAGTCTCACTTAAGCACAAAGCTATTTGGTGACCTTGGGACAGTCATTATGTGTCAGCCCTAAGTATCAGGCAAGGCCAAACCATTTCTAAAATCTCTTCAAAAACATTTCAAAAAGTAGTTGAAACAGTTGCTGGCAGTAAACAATGTCTTGAATGCAACCAAAACAACAACAAAACCCACCCTATATCCTTGTTTACTTGAAGCTGAATTCATGGTTAGCACCTAATAAATCTTTTTTCTTAGTGTCAATTCAGCTTGCTCATGTGGTGAACACACTACTTTCTTGACTTTTGATGCCAGGCAATCCTAATGTGCAGTGGTGGGATTCAAATAATCTAACAATTGGTTTGCCCACAGTCAGGTTGGCTGTCGTGGGAGTGTTGCCCATCCCCATCCTTCAGCTCTGCCGGTCATGCGGGATGAGCCTCCCGCGATGGCCAACCTGACCCTGGGCGAACCGGTTGTTAACCCCGCTATCAAAGTGGATCCTGGACGCTGCACTGCACTGCAATGGAGAAATGGGCAATGGAGCAGCCAGCATGAGGGAAGAAAGAGAGAAATCAGCCTTCTCCTTCCCTTGCTCCAGCCACTCCATCGCCCGAACTGGTGAGAACCAGCTGAATCCCACCACTGCTCATGTGGATTCAGAAAGCAACCAGAGTGAACCAAACCATATTCCAAGACATCCAATTTGTGAGCCACCCATACAGAATTTGCAATTAGCAGCATGCAAGTAGAAGTCAGGCAAAATTGAGGGCAGAAGGTTTGTAATGGTGATTTGGTGGTGAAAAAAAGGAGCTTATATTGGAAGCTTCATAAGTTGAGGAAGGTGGAAGAAATGGATGAGAACTGAGTAAAATTAAAACATTGCTGATACATTATTAGTGTTCTGAATTTAAATGACTTTTTAAACTCGTTCCTTAGGAGGTGAAAAAAGAAAAGCAAAAGAGAAATTAATAAAATAGAATTTGGAAGCATACACACCTATTTGAATATATTCATTTTGAATAATTTTCAAAGTTTTTTCTTGTGCTAATTTTTCAATTGAACATTTCCTTCATGTTTCTAAATAGCAATGATCCAATGAAAGATAAACTTCGGTTTTCAATGCTACGATGCATGTTGAAGCATATATTTCCTTATTGGACAATTTGTCAATCCCTACCTGTTGTCTATTTATACCTGTCTTATTTCCTAGGCAACTCTCTTGATGCTTGATTTGTTTGTTGCTTTTATTTATTTGGTCCATCATTTGTATTAACTGCACTATCATCAGCCAATATTTTATATTGCTCTCATATCCCCCCCAAACCATAATGTAAATGTCCTGGTAACTGATCAGAGGTCTAAAATATAAGGACCATTTTTCCCTGCTTCTTCTTCCAGCCATGGAGGAGAAGTAAGAAGAGAAGGCTCACAATGGTCGATCAGAAAGATGAGAGATCTCTCCCGGCTTCTCTTGCAACTCTTGCTAGTCTTGGTAGCAGAAGGCCAACATTGGGAGGATTCTCAGGAAAAGCAGGAAGTTAGCTAGACCCTGTTGGGTTAGCAGTTAAAAATCCTGCATGACTACAGAGTCAGCCAGACTCTGTTGGATGTTTAATGTGCTTAAGAGACATCTTCTCGTAACCTCAGCCTGGCTAATGTTAGAAGAACAATTGGAAGTTATTTTTCCCATTGGTAGGTGACACTTGGTGGGATGGGCAACAAAGCCAAAAGAATCCACCAAAAGCTTTGTTTACTTCACTTTGCATTAAAGATAGCATTATCATCTGTCCTTGTTATTGAAATAGATTAGAGTTTACCATGAATATAACAAGTTATATACTGACAAAAAGGAGAAATTTCCCTACAATCTCAACAATTGTTAATGAGAAAAATTAACCAGTAGAATGGCTTTTCCCCAGAAATTGTGGGTGCTCCATCACTGGAAGTTTTTAAGAAGAGACTAGAGAGCCACTTGTCTGGAATGGTATAGGGTCTCCTGCTTGAGCAGGGGATTGGACTAGAAAACCTCCAAGATATCTTCCAACTCTGTTATTCTGAACTTCTGAAACTTTCTTGCTATGTTAAGTAGTTTGTGTGACTCTTAAACTGTCCTCATTATCTGCCTATTTTAAGATTTCAAGCAGCTCATAGCAAGACAGTTGAGTTCTGTAAATTGATGATCAGCTATTTTCCACTGCAGCCCCGGATTATTTATTTGATTGATTGATTTCTATAACCATCCATCTCAACAAGTGACTCTGGGTGGTTTACATCATAAACCATGAAAACAATTAAAACAGTAAAAAATTCTTATTAAAATTTATGTTGCCTCCTCCTAGGATGAAAAGAGGAGGGAGGAGGGAGCTAAAACCGGAGGAGGCTATTCTTACAGTAAGTGCCTCATAGAATTTTAGAATATATCACAACTATAACCATTGTAGTGGTCAATGTCAATAAATATTAATGCTAAATATCCAAATGCAAATGGTGTAGTATGTTGCTTGCTCTCACTGTGGCATACGTGCATATGCATGTATTTAAAACTAAATACTACATTCAGATGAAATATAGGAAGGGCCATGCTGGAAATAAGACCAAGAATGTGTCGTAATTTAATCTGATGATACTGTATGTATTCTAGTTCAAAATGCCCAAATAAGATTATTTTTCTGGGACTTTTCCAGAGCCAGACAAGCTCGAACTGATCTCCCGATACACAGAACAAAAGGGACAGATCGTATCTCCCTTTAGTAACTCTGAGTGTGCAACCAAAGCTCAGCAATAAATGTTCAGGACCACATACAATGGGAAACCACCCACGTGTGCTGTGACATTTATTATACATGGGAGACTAGGCAACCCTTACTTGAACCCAGCCGAATGGTAACAAAGATCCTTACAATAATATCGGTTAAGGTTCTCTAGTATCCGTCCACAGAGAGAGAAAAGCAAAAGCCTGAAAAAAAAAAACGCCTCTTCAGTACAAGGCTGGCAATATTGCAGTTCGCTTTCACTCACCCATTTTTGTCGGTGTCTTCCAGCAAGGAAATTGAGATAGGGAAGTTCATATATAAAAGTCCTGAAACAGCCAAACTCTTATCACATTAAGAATATATGCTGGCATATGTGAAATAGGCACTGGTGCAATTTCAAAACACAGTTTTTGAACTTCAAGATGAACCTAAACATTATTGCAAGCAGCAAAATTTCACTGGCTTATTGTCTCCTTGGTGCACAGTTTGACTTGGCAGCTTAGCCGCCTTTGGCCTGCTAGATGTCATCTTTTAACTGTCTGGGACTAAACAGAAAGGTCGCAATAGACAAGGCCTTTTCCTTATTTCTTCATGGCAGCATATGAGCTGTAAGCGGGGTGTCAGAGATTGGGCTGACAAATATATTAACCACTGCATCACATTTCTTGCATTAACAACTCCATATTGTACAGCCGTAGATATTGTCGCACCCTGCACAAGCAGCTTTCAGACAAAAGCCACATTCACAGAGAAGAGAGAACTCCGTGATCTAAGATAACAGGCTGACAAAGGGTTGAATCCTTTCTGCTTACTGTCTCTTCATACGGTCCTTTTGTTTGGGCTCAAATCGCGGCTTTATCTCGCGGAGAAGCTGTCCTTTGCCACTGTGTCCGCTCCCATCTGGAGGAAATTGTTCCTCTACAAATGGAGTGATCTGTCATCAGTCTGCTGGCTACATTTACAAGGCCAAACCCTTTTGAACCATTGATGGGCAAACACCTCTTGTTATTCCCTGTTGTGTCTCTTTTATGTAGAGAAATGCTCACTGAGTTATCTGAACCTGGAGCGACTCCTCTTTTAGGCCTATGGCAAATGTTATTTGAAACATCTGACAAATTTCACTTTCGAAAGTCTATCTGCTGCAATCCCAAAATGGTAACTGGGAGTGGAACTGCTCTGTTTTTGTGAAGATGAAAAGATAAAATAGCGAGCACTTACTGATATTTATTAAATAAAATTTAAAATAATTTAGCATGCTGCATGATTTCTGACTTCCTGTATCACTCCATGGCTTATTCCAATCTTGGTTTGTTGAACAAACCATATTGGCAGGCATATAATTAATTTAATTTAATTAATTTAATTTAATTAATTTAATTTATTATTAATTAATTTATTAAATTTCTATACCACCCCTCTCCTGGAAGGACTCGGGGCGGTTCACAGTCAATTTAAAAAACATAAAAATACAAAAGTT